>JBBNBP010000819.1:0-61788 GCA_039737535.1 Lagodon rhomboides
GGGGGTCCAAGCAGCGAAGCTGCGGAACCCCATAGTGATTCTAGCTTTTCTTATTATTATTATTGGGGGTCCAAGCAGCGAAGCTGCGGAACCCCATAGGGATTCTTGGTTTTCTTATTGGGGGTCCAAGCAGCGAAGCTGCGGAACCCCATAGGGATTCTTGGTTTTCTTATTATTATTATTATTCCTCTTTCTTCTGCCATGGGGAGTCTATGGAAGCCCATAGAACCGTATGGTAAAAAGTTGTGAAATTTGGCACATTGATTAAGGACAGTGACAGCTTTAATTTCACCAAGTTACATGTCGGCACTAAACACGCTCTAGCGCCACCAATGGGTCAAACTTTCAGGTACATTTGTGCACATAACTTTTGACCCGTTGGCCCGATTTTCAAAAACAAGGTATTGTTGGAATCCTTGGATCATGCCGACTTCAACGCACTCTATGACGTCATAATGCGTCATAATAGATTTTCCACCATCTTTGATTTTGTCGAAAGCGAAACAAAATTTTCAGCGGTCGCAATTTTTTACTGATTCTCACGAAAATCGTCACAGACCATCTTCAGATCGATTGGCACAAAAGTTAGGAAGTGGATTTTTCATTTTTGACTTCGTTCGCCCGCTACAGCCAATCGGATCTGGCGCCGATGGCGCCGATTTTGATTTGAGCTCATATCTCGGGAACGCTTTGGTGCAACAGACCAAATTTGGTGGCACACTTCCAGACTCCATTGCAAATGGTGGAAAGAAATCTGGTGTCATTCTGCAACTAGGGGGCGCTATTATCAGCAAAACATTGTTTTTGCTCATATCTCTTGATGCGTTTTTGTTTGAAATCAAATTGTGATGTTGGCAGATACCGTGGGTTGCCCCATTGATAGTTCATGCTAACTTTTCGTGGTAGCTAATTGCAGTCGCGGCGATGCCGCCAAACAGGAAGTTTGCTCATATCTCGGCGCTGGTTTGACTTCCGAAGACCAAACTTGGTCAGACGCTTCAGGACTCCGACAAAAGTGGGCAAAAAAAAATTCTTGTCATTTGGCCACTAGGGGGCGCTGTAATTAGCAAAATTGCGTTTTTGCTATTTTCTCTTGACGTGTTGGGATTTCAGACTGAATTTTCATGTCTGCTGATACTGTGGAATGTCCCCTTTCAGGATCTTTCAAAACTTTTCACGTCATCATAACAATTCGGTCGCCATATTGGATTTTCAGCGAAAGCAAAACAAAATTTTCAATCCGCACAAAAGTTACTTAGTGGGGTTTTCATTTTCCAATCCGTTCGGCCGCTACATCCAATTGGAATTCAGCGGCGAAGGTGCCAAACAGGATGCAAGCTCATATTTTGTGAACAGTTTGATGTATCCAAATGCTGAACTGCTTGGACCCCCACATTGCTGCTTGCAGCTATATTTATTATTATTATTATTATTATTCCTCTTTCTTCTGCCATGGGGAGTCTATGGCAGCCCATAGAACCGTATGGTAAAAAGTTGTGAAATTTGGCACATTGATTAAGGACAGTGACACCTTTAATTTCACCAAGTTACATGTCGGCACTAAACACGCTCTAGCGCCACCAACGGGTCAAAATTTCAGGTACATTTGTGCACATAACTTTTGACCCGTTGGCCCGATTTTCAAAAACAAGGTATTGTTGGAATCCTTGGATCATGCCGACTTCAACGCACCCTATGACGTCATAATGCGTCATAATAGATTTTCCACCATCTTTGATTTTGTCGAAAGCGAAACAAAATTTTCAGCGGTCGCAATTTTTTACTGATTCTCACGAAAATCGTCACAGACCATCTTCAGACCGATCCGCACAAAAGTTATGTAGTGGATTTTTCATTTTTGACTTTGTTCGCCCGCTACAGCCAATCGAATTTGGCGCCGATGGTGCTAATTTTGATTTGAGCTCATATCTCGGGAATGCTTTGGCGCAACGAGACCAAATTTGGTGGCACACTTCCAGACTCCATTGCAAATGGTGGAAAGAAATCTGGTGTCATTCTGCAACTAGGGGGCGCTATTATCAGTAAAACATTGTTTTTGCTCATATCTCTTGATGCGTTTTTGTTTGAAATCAAATTGTGATGTCGGCAGATACCGTGGGTTGCCCCATTGATAGTTCATGCTAACTTTTCGTGGTAGCTAATTGCAGTCGGCGGCGATGCCGCCAAACAGGAAGTTTGCTCATATCTCGGCGCTGGTTTGACTTCCAAAGACCAAACTTGGTCGGATGCCTCGAGACTCCGTCAGAAGTGCGCAAAAAAAAATTCTTGTCAATTGGCCCCTAGGGGGCGCTGTAATTAGCAAAATTGCGTTTTTGCTAATTTCTCTTGACGTGTTGGGATTTCAGACTAAATTTTCATGTCTGCTGATACTGTGGAATGTCCCCTTTCAGGCTCTTTCAAAACTTTTCACGTCATCATAAGAATTCGGCCGCCATATTGGATTTTATTGAAAGTGAAACTACATTTTCAGCAGTCGCAAATTTTGTCCAATTCTCACGAAAATCAGCACGGACCATATTCAGACCAATCCGCACAAAAGTTACTTAGTGGGGTTTTCATTTTCAAATCCGTTCGACCGCTACATCCAATCGAATTCAGCTGCAAAGGTGCCGAACAGGATGAAAGCTCATATTTCGTGAACAGTTTGATGTATCAAAATGAAATTTGGCTGTATGTCTCAATACCCCGTTCTAAGGGGACAGGGTGAATTTGGTGTCATTCAGCTACTAGGGGGCGCTGCAGTTAGCAAAAAGGACAGTGGCACTTCTGTCAAACTTTAACCAATTCACTCGAAACTACAACCGTCATCTCGACAGGACGACATGACGTTTCTGCAGGAACTCTTGCCGGCCGACGTGCTTGGACCCCCACATTGCTGCTTGCAGCTATATTTATTATTATTATTATTATTCCTCTTTCTTCTGCCATGGGGAGTCTATGGCAGCCCATAGAACCGTATGGTAAAAAGTTGTGAAATTTGGCACATTGATTAAGGACAGTGGCACCTTTAATTTCACCAAGTTACATGTCGGCACTAAACACGCTCTAGCGCCACCAATGGGTCAAAATTTCAGGTACATTTGTGCACATAACTTTTGACCCGTTGGCCCGATTTTCAAAAACAAGGTATTGTTGGAATCCTTGGATCATGCTGACTTCAACGCACCCTATGACGTCATAATGCGTCATAAAAGATTTTCCACCATCTTTGATTTTGTCGAAAGCGAAACAAAATTTTCAGCGGTCGCAATTTTTTACTGATTCTCACGAAAATCGGCACAGACCATCTTCAGACCGATCCGCACAAAAGTTATGTAGTGGATTTTTCATTTTTGACTTCGTTCGCCCGCTGACAGCCAATCGAATTTGGCGCCGATGGCGCCGATTTTGATTTGAGCTCATATCTCGGGAATGCTTTGGCGCAACGAGACCAAATTTGGTGGCACACTTCCAGACTCCATTGCAAATGGTGGAAAGAAATCTGGTGTCATTCTGCAACTAGGGGGCGCTATTATCAGCAAAACATTGTTTTTGCTCATATCTCTTGATGCGTTTTTGTTTGAAATCAAATTGTGATGTCGGCAGATACCGTGGGTTGCCCCATTGATAGTTCATGCTAACTTTTCGTGGTAGCTAATTGTAGTCGCGGCGATGCCGCCAAACAGGAAGTTTGCTCATATCTCGGCGCTGGTTTGACTTCTGAAGACCAAACTTGGTCGGACGCTTCGAGACTCTGTCAGAAGTGGGCAAAAAAATGTTGGTGTCATTTGGCCACTAGGGGGCGCTGTAATTAGCAAAATTGCGTTTTTGGTATTTTCTCTTGACGTGTTGGGATTTCAGACTGAATTTTCATGTCTGCTGATACTATGGAATGTCCCCTTTCAGGATCTTTCAAAACTTTTCATGTCATCATAACAATTCGGTCACCATATTGGATTTTAGCGAAAGCAAAACAAAATTTTCAGCGGTCGCAAATTTTGTCCGATTCTCACGAAAATCGCCACGGACCATCTTCAGACCGATCCGCACAAAAGTTACTTAGTAGGGTTTTCATTTTCCAATCTGTTCGGCCGCTACATCCAATCGAATTCAGCGGCGAAGGTGCCGAACAGGATGCAAGCTCATATTTCGTGAACAGTTTGATGTATCCAAATGCTGAACTGCTTGGACCCCCACATTGCTGCTTGCAGCTATATTTTTGTTTGTTTCACTCTTTTCTGCGTGATCATGAAGCTCTTTCTCTTCTGTTATGTTTGAACTTCATTCTGTCTCACCGAGCTAAAGAGGAATCAGTCTGTGGTTCCTCTATGAAGCCCAGCCTCCTGCCAGCGGTACAGGATTAACCTGAAACCTGCCGGTCCTGAACCACACAATGCTTCACTCGCACTCCCTCAGGGCGAGGCGCTGCTGCCGACTTCGGAGGAGCGATGCTCCAATAAAAACACATCTCTCTTCAATAAGCTTCCTGCCGGAGAAACAGATGGGCGGCAGGTGAATGAAAGAAGGAGGGGGGCCGTAAGAGAAGACGGATTAAAGAGCCAGAACCCAATCTGATACCCAGCAGGAGATCGCTGGCCCCGATCAGATAACCTGCAGCGCTCTGAAACAAAGAGCGTCCACTGTCTCAATTCTGATCAAAAAATGTCTTTTTAACGTTGAACAGCAGCTGCTCACACGGCCCGATCGAGTCAGACAGTCGCTCCAGATGGAGAGCAGCGACAACAAGGAGGCTCAGTGTTCGTGTTTTTAACGGCCTGTAAATTTAATGAATGTGGAAGATGCATCCGAGGCGCTTACAGCGAGCGTCTCGCATACACTTTCACTGATTAGCAGGTGTTGAAACGTCGTGCAGGAGGCAGACGGCTGACGTCACGGAGAGAAATGTTCTTTTTCTGCAAAACAACAGAACCGACAGGAGACATATTCGTCTGCCGGGGTTCTGTTCGGTTCAGGTGAAAGGAAATCAGAACAAAGTGCTGCAGAGGGAAACGGCGTGACGTAGAGCTGCAGCGAGTCGTCGATCGAAAGACAATCATTTCCAACTGTTCTGATGATCTGTTTGTCAATAAAACATGTCACATTTGCTGGTTCCAGCTTCTTAAATGTGAGGATTTGCTGCTTTTCTTTGTTTGTTGAAGCATTTTGAAGGTGTCACCGATGACTGATGTGGTGATTTGACATTTTAAAGACCAAACAACGAGACTAGTCTCCTTGTTTGGTCTTTAAAATGTCAAATCACCACATCAGTCATCTGTGACTTGTGAAAATAATGTGCAGATTAATCGCTTTTCTATTCAATATTCATTGGGTGGCTTTTTAAGCTGATGTCTTGCAGAGACACCCTCATAAAAATGAACTCCAGGTGAGCTGACAGGGTTTTTCAGTGAGCTCATCCTTTAAGCAACACTGTTTTTGTGAAATAATTAATTCCTTTGCGCTTCATCTGGTCAGGAAGTTTAATCTCTTGTGCAAGAGAAACAAATTTACACAACAACACAACAAGAACGCACACGACAAGGCTGGTGTCTCAACTTCAGCTAACTAACTCAGATTAAAGGATGCATTAAAGCACCAGCAGTCATCCTGCAAATCATCCTCTCACTGCTGACATCCAGGGAAACATCAGCTCTGTCTGACATGATGACAGGGAGGGAAATGCACAGACAGATAATAAAACCCAGTGCTGCTGCTGCTGAGCACACTGAAGTGAAAAGATGTCCCGGCTGGCAGCAGAGCACATGTTACATAACCCTGCGAGCCCGGAGCCAACAGCTGATGTTAGACACAACCTTCCCTTCACTGCACGTCAGCCTGTGGATCAGCCTGCAGAGCTGCTGCTGCCTGGTTCCTGTCACTGTCAGTCCGCCGGATGAGGCTCCGCAGACCGTCACTCCAGGCAGAAAAACAGCGGAAATGCTCCTTTTTTAATTAAAAAAAACACACACAAGGAAGAGATAGCTAGCTAGCAGTTAGCTAAGATAGCACAGAGCAGGGGTTCACGTACCTGACAGCCCTTTTTGTGGTGAAATCCAACCACCACGATGTGGAGCACCGGTCCCTTCGGTTCGTCTCTGCCGTGAGGCTCCATCCCGTCCTGCTGTCGCGGCGGTCCGGTGCTGTTCTTTGGGCTCCGGACTCGGATGTAAACACAGCGAACAAAGACGACGTTTCCCCCTCTGAGGAGATGCAGCAGACACGAGCAGCACAACACCGCCGAGAGGAGTCTCTTCCGCTTCGTCCCACTGCGACAGAGGACGAGCCCGCGCGAGAGGGTTCACCGCTCCGCACTTCCGGCTTCGTCTTGAAAACGTACACGGCGCTCGAGAGTCCCAAACTTGAAGTAAGAAAACAAATATGAAGGGAAAAAAACGCGATTAATATATTTTTTAACATTCAAAAAATATTGTGTTACAATATTAAGAACAATATGTATATACAAGAAAAGTAAATATACCATAGATGAACCCAAAGTTTATAAATAAAGATAAATGTGTTAGGATCTGTTAGGATTTTCTAGATAGCTTCAAGACTTCTCATTTCCCCAGTAAGAATCCAATCACTTCAATTCATTGCGAAGACTGAATAAAAATAACTTTGTAAATTATTTTTTTTTATCCACATAGCTTTCATTAATTAAGCAGTCATTCTTCCGTTTCTGTATATTTGATCTCGACACAATTATGATAAAAGATAAATAGAAAAATACATTTTTAGATTTATAAATAAATACATACATAACAATGAGTCACATTTTGTATGTTTTGTATTTTGATCTTGTATATTTTGTATAGAAAGATGAAGAAAAATGTACAAAATGGAAGTGTTTATAGAAATTCATGTGACCGGTGGACCCGGAAGACCGCACAAACTGGGGCGGATAACTATCTTGACCGTGACTCTATCCTCTTTTTTACAGTAAAAAGAATGACGTCATGTATTTATCGGCGCAACCAGCGCCATCGTGTGGAAACAGATTGAATAACGCAATTTAATCTTCGTGTCCTTTCAGTTGTGTGTTTTATTCAGTTTCTTCACGTGTTCGCATTTAACTCGTAGATGTCTGATCAGTCATAAACTGGTATCGATTATTCACGTTCGATTACTTTAGTCTGGCTCCTGACGTTCTTCTTTCGATTGGTCGTGACTGCGCGCGGTGTCTTCAGATTGAACATGGCGGCTACTCCGGCAACGAATCCGTCTCAGTTGCTCCCACTTGGTTCGTAAATGCTCAATAATGTTGACTTGCTGTTTCAGATATATACTAATCAATTAATATAATACGTCAGAGTGTGGTGGGTGTATTTTACAGGCGGTAGTTGATCTATTGGTGATGTGTTGTTAGCTAGTAAACGTTAGCATCATGCTCTCAGATACATACGCGTGATTAGCGTCATCACGAGCATCTTTGCTAACAGTGCTGTGATCATAACATGCAGACTGATGGTTTCACTGTGTTGTACAAGTTGTATATGTTGTATATACAATTTAATTTCTTTAAAGCAACATTTCCTGTGTGTAGAAAGCTTTAGGGGGATTGGTTGTTTAACATAAAGCAGTGCAATTAGTGCTAAATCTTATTTTGACAAGTTTCTGACCGCAGTGAAGTTAGTTTTAAGTTGGATATTCGACAAACATTCGCTCCGGTTAAACCTCTTCTTCGCTCCGGGTAGCCGATAGAAGACGACTACAGCGTGTACCGACTTTCTGTTTTCAAAATAAAAATGTGGGATATTATACAGATATTGTGTTTAAAGCTATTGAGAAGCTATTGAGCTAAAATGCTAATATTTACATATAAAAATTAATTAAAAATATTTAGAGATTTAAAATGCAAAAACAAAAGGTGTGTCTCATGCAGCCAGTGGAGTACTATGATCCCACTACTGATTTTGAGTCAATTGATCACATGACCCAGAAGCTATTGAGCTAAAATGCTAATATTATAGTACTCCAAGGATATTTCAGCAAACTTTGATGTGGAATAAAAAAATATTTTCCATAAGTAGTCTGAGATTCATGTACTACTGAACTAATTACTTCCTAGACTACTTGCATGCATAATATGAAGTACTTTTACTGTGTACTTTTAGAGTAATACTTTGTCAAAATCCTGACCAGATCACAAGAATAAGGATATTTCGCCCAACTTTGATATGTAATAAAAAACTTATTTTCCATAAGTATTCCAAGATTCATGTACTTAATCTGTCAGTTGCTTGCAAATTTAATGTAAAATGTAAAGTTTGCAAACATTTACCAAATAAAAACTAACAAATATACAAATCGGGACCACAACTGACAATTATTTTCATTATCGAGTCATCTTTTGTTATTTCTTTAGTTGATCAATTAGTAATTCTGTTCAAAAAATGTCATAAAATAGTGTGAAATGTCCTTTTTCATTGAGCTGATGTCTCCAAATGTCTTGGTTTGTCAGACCAACAGTCCAAATTATTCATTTACTATCATATAAGACAAAAAAAGGCATCAAATCCTCATGTTTTAAGAGCTGATATCAGCTAAAGAGTGATATTTTTGCCTGAAAATACTTCCTGTCAGTTAACTAATCGTTTCACATCTAATACAGATGAAGCTGCCCAACAAAAGGTGTAAAGTAAGAAACAGAATTGTAATTGCAGGATCTTTAAATTCAGTGTATTTTGAATCTTTCAGAGCTTGTGGACAAATGTATCGGCTCCAGAATTCACATCGTCATGAAAACCGACAAAGAAATCGTCGGCACCCTGCTGGGGTTCGACGACTTTGTCAGTATCCTTTCTATTGTTGGTTTCACTCCGATAACAAACACATTTTCACTGCATGATTTTCATCCTGTTGGCTCTGAGTGATGTCCTAGAATCAGTCCTTAACCCAACGTTTCAGACATGGTCCTGGAAGATGTGACAGAATTGTGAGTACACTTCCTGTTTTTGCATCAATCACTTGTATCTGCGTCACCTGTCTGTCTGATTAACGTTCTTGTGTCTGTGTTCCAGTGAAATCACACCAGAGGGAAGGAGGATAACCAAACTGGACCAGATCCTCCTCAACGGCAACAACATCACTATGGTTCGTAAAGATCCTGCATGTTTACATTCACTTCACAGGCTCACAGGTGGATCTTTGATCTCCACATGAGCTGTTACAGCTGTTTAACCCTCCTGTTGTCTTCACATTCAAAAATGACCCACTCTCACTAAATATGTAAAATTAAGCAATTTAATTTTAAATGCCAAACCAATTTTGCATGAAGAAACAACCTGTCATTCATCAGAAACTGTGTGAATATCCACTCGTTTTTATTTCAACACAGCTGTCATGTATGTTGTCTTTACTAAAGTAGATTTTTATTATTATTATTTATTAAGGTACTGCAAAGGTGGTAAACAAAATGTTTTTATCAAGAAATAGTTCTTGTATAACCCAAGAAAGTATCACAGATGCACAGACAGTAGTTTTGAATGCAATTTACTGAAGGCACTTCCAATAATATTCAAATGTGAACAGCATAAACCAACAAGGCGACCTGAGAGGGCGACCACGACCACTACAGGAGAACAAGCAGCTGCTTCACCCACTGGTCCCAGACCTGTCTTATGGTCAGCTAGTTTGCAGGTCTTGACTCACAGTCATCAAACTGTATCACTCTTGAGAAAGTGCGAAAGACTAGATGCAGCCTCACCTCATGATCTGTTAGCTCCTGCTAACGTTAGCAACCCTATGAAGGCATGCAGGTTTATCTCATCCATGCTTTTCCAGCCGTCTCCATATTTTTTAAAGCCCTAAAAATTTGTCATCTCCAGGATGATTTTTTCGATAGCTGGTGTGATGAACAGGTGAAATGTTGAGGCAATGTCCTCGACATGGGAAACATCATATCTTGTGGGTCATCTTTATGAGATGTTGTGCTGCCGTCCTGCCCTGGTTGTCATTTGGTGATGAGGACCATGTTTTCTTCAGATACCTCATCTTCCAAATCAAATTCACCTTGCTGGAGATCTGAAAAAATCAGCTCCACGTCCTGTTCAGAGGTGAAAGGTGACCTCGTGGCTTCAGCACAGAGAGAACTGAGGGTTCTGTCACCTGCAGCACGTTTACACTCAAGTGTTAGTAAACAACGCTTTGATGGTTGTGTGTGAAACTGTTTGAGCTTTCACCTTTGAAAGTTGTGTACGGGGTCGTGGAAAGGTGAAGGTGCACCTGCACGAGAGAGTTTTAGTTCTGTCTGAGATCAATCAGCACTGTGTGTGTGTGTGTGTGTGTGTTTTATAGTCTGTAATTGACTCTGTGACGGTCAAAAATGACCTGAAGACGATCTTTGAAGTGGTGCACAGCTTCCATGGAAATATGAATAAAGGCAATATTTCCCTTTTTCTAATGTTGGGGTCACTTTAGGAAAAGTCATAAAATTTCAAGTTGAAAAAAAAACATTTAAGGTTTTTTCTCTGCTGTTAAACACAGTTTAGACAACAGGAGGGTGAAGACTTCCACATGATGAATTATAAACATGTAATTTTATTTCTTGCAGCTCATACCTGGAGGAGAAGGTCCTGAAGTTTGAGAATCGTCGCTGGATGCCGACACAGTTTTGTTTTGTGAATACAAGCCTTTTCCTATGTTGTGTTCCTTAGTCGATTATGTTTGTTTTGGGGTTGTTCCTTCTTTATCTTGAAGGAATATATTTTTGTAATAAGAATCCTGATTGAGTATTTGTTGTAAAAATCAGAAGTGTCACAAATCACACGTGAGAAAAAAAGCTTTTTTTTAAAACAAATAAATGAGAATCAAACAGTTTGAAAAACAGGGTTTCTTTATTTTTTTAAACTCAAACAGCAGTGATAAAACCTGGATCCAGTTGATTTATGATTTGAGTAGAATGAGTAAAATAAGTAGGACTGAAAACTGATTCAGGTGTGTATGTAGAGTGACTGAACACAGAGTTGGTTCATAGTGCTAAGTGCCTCCTCCTCTCTCCAGCATCAGTACATGGAAGGTTTCTCCTCTCCCTTCGGATTGGTCACCTTGTCCTCGTTCTTGCTGATGATGTCATACAGCTCAGCCTTTGGTGAACAGATAGAAAGACAGGTGAAATGTTCTGCTTCAACAGAAAGATGGAGGTGATTCTTCTCGACTCATCGGTCTGACTTACGTAGAAGCCGCGAATGTCGAGAACGATCACTCTGATCTCGGCGTAGATGGCCTCGTCCTTCTCGTGGACGAGTGAGCGGTAGTCCATCTGGAGGAAGAGAACGCAGAGTTAAAGGTATTTCTGATAAACAATGTGGCTGCTCTTATTCTATATTTCTTAAAAACGGGTAATACAGAAGCAAGTAAGGACAGAGTGTGCATTCGTAAGGCAAATCACTTCACAAGAAAAGGTAATAAAAGACTAATTCTCACGAACACTCACCACATGAGTGTCTTTGGAAGCTTTTGCGACAGCGTCTCCTCTCTCTGTGAAGTACCTACAAGATGCAACAGAAACAGTTTTATAAGTCACAGTCAGTCAATTTATGAAAGAAGGCGACATTTTATTAATGGTAAACGTTGAATTTTACAAGGACAGAAAAAAAGATCTTCGTCACCAGACTCCCTTTAAAAATCACTCATTTTTGTGAGTTGAGTTTGGAGAAAATGTATAAACTTTGCAAAACAGTGTCTCTGTCAAATTCTAAATCGTTGGTGCCTTCTTGTAAACCCAATATACTCAATTTATGAAAGAGGACAACATTTTATTGATTGTAATCTTGGAATTCTACAAATACAGAAGTAGTTATTTGTCGCCTGTGGAGAAAGTCACCAGACTCCCTTTAAAAATCACTCATTTTTGTGAGTTGTTGAGTTCGGAGGAAATTTATAAACTTTGTAAAACAGTATTTCTGTCAAATTCTTAATCATTGGTGCCTTCTTGTAAATTCGGCATTAAATGCAAAACATGAAGTTGTTTGTTTCCTTGTAAAAAGTGTCAGTTTGTGGCAGCCTATCGTTTAAAATGCTAAAGTCTTACCTGCCAACACCTGGCAGCTGTTTAAACACTCTTTACACTGATTTCACCATTTACACTCTATTTATGAAAGAAGACAACATTTTATTGATTGTAATCTTGGAATTCTACAAATACAGAAGTAGTTATTTGTCGCCTGTGGAGAAAGTCACCAGACTCCCTTCAAAAATCACTCAATTTTGTGAGTTTCTATTTAGGAGAAACTTTGTGAAACACATGTCGAAACTGTTGTTTCTTCACATTCTGCTGATAACTTTAGTTGAATGTTTTGCACTAAAATAACTTAAATAATGCATCTTTAAATGTTAAAGTTGAATTTACCGCCGTAACACTTGAACAAAAGCAACATTTATATTATTTTATCCAACCTACTTGTTGATGTTGGTCTGAAAAGTGTCAGCTTTGGTCTTCACAGCACCGATTCTCTCCAAGATTTTCTCCTATGGGGAAAAAATACATTCACAGCTCATTGAAATTTGACATAATTTGACCAAATACTATGTGTGAATGTGATGCTCACAGAAACGTACCTGGATGGCGACGCCAAAGTCATTTCCATCTTCTATTTTGGGGATGAGGTGCTGAATCCAGCTGGTGACCTACAGCCACAGAGGAGAGTTTTACTTTAACCCATTCAGGCCGGGAAAGCATTGCCGCATTTCTACCATTAAAACCGGGGGCGCTGTTGCGTAATTCTACCATTAAAGCCGGGAAAGCGGGTACGTCTTTCTTCAGAAGGCAGCGATTTCGAGGAGTTTCTCGGCTACGAATAAGACAGCCTCGCTGACATAATTACTGAGGAGGGCTTTGACCCGATCGACCGGGAGTTATGGTTGAGGCATATGTTTGAGGACAACAACGATGATAACGATGACGAGTTTGAAGGGTTTGAAAGTGAGTGGAAGACTGACAACTACCACAGTAATCAGCGTAGTGTTTTCAATCGCACAGCAGCGATTTGCCTGCAGACGCCACACCGCTGCAGGCATTTGATCAGATTTTTACGGAGGAACTTTGGGCGCGTCTCGTTACCGAGACTAATAATTACCGTGAGCAGGTTCAACAAACTCCAACTCACACTGAGTGCTTCGGGAAGCACTATCGCCGGTACATCTAAGGCAGACTGTTAGTCATTATATTCTGTTCTTGTTCTTTTTTTCTAGTTGATTTTTATTTATTAGGGCCCGAGCAGGTCACTGACCTGCGAGGTCCCTATTGTAATGCATATGATTATTATTATTATTATTATTATTATTATTATTATTATTTTTTTTCTGCCCAAATGATCGCATATTTCACTGCCTGAACATACCCCAAAACGCATCAAACTTGGAATATAAGTCATACCTGGCGAAAAATTTTATAATCTATTGTCGTCCTGAATTTCCACCACTAGGTGGCGCTACAGTCAAGGAAAGTGTGTTTTGGCTTATAACTCCCATATACTTTGTCGCACATTCAAAAATCTTACATCCACGCGTTCACTGAATTGTGCTGAATCTCGTGGTATAGGCCACGCCCATTTCCGCCTACCGTTTTTTTTCGCAAATTCGCGAAATGTCGCAAACCTACTTTTTCTATCTCCTCCCAGGAAATTTCACCGATCTGCACCAAACTTTGCACACAGCATCTGTGGACCCTCCTGACAAAAAGTTATTAAAAGAGTTTTGATTACTCAAACAATACTCAAGTTATTAAATAACAACTTCCTGCAGATGTCGTTCCAAACAGGAAGTGCTGCATTTCTCCACATTGGTGTGTCCGAATGACATGAAACTCAGGTGACTACTTCCACATGAGCCCCTGAGGCTGTCTGCAAAATTTTGTGCCATGACCACTAGGTGGCGCTCTTTTAATGTAAGTAATTTATATCTCCACATCGGTTGGTTGGATTCACACAAAACTTGGTACACTTATTGCTAATGCCCTCCTGAGGATACGTGTTGAAGGTTTTACTGATCCGCCACTAGGTGGCGCTCTGGTGGCTGTCTGAATTCATAATGAGTGTGTATTGCGGGAGCTAGAGTGTGTGACATGGAGAGTGCTAGAGTGGAGAGCAGCTGGAAACACTGAGGACTAATTCTCTTCAGCCTGATGTGGATCCCACATCTTTTACTTCACATAGACAATATATACATAGAAATGTAGGTAATCTTGTTGGCTTTCAGCTGATGTTTTTATTTCAGATGTAGGACTCAAACTTTTGGCTGTAGAAGCCCTAGAGCGACATGCACTCCAGCAACTCCCCCATAAGCCGCCATGTTAATTTTGAGCCTAAATTTCTGGAGGAGAGCAGACATTACCTGTTCTATCTCTCACTCTGGCGACCTCATTTTTCACTCTACAGAAATAAAAAAGACATCACAGAGTTCAACAATGTCTGCTGTTACTCACTGTATGAATATTCTAGTGATAACCCATGCACTTTTTTCAAAAATCGCAGGAGTTTGGAAGGCGTTTTCCCATTCGTTCTTATGGGGACATTTTCAACTTCAGTTCTGCCACTGCTGCAGCAGCCACAGAAACTGTTCACCTTTTTAAGCTCTTTCAGCCCTCTTACCTGTCAGCTTTTCTGCCTTTACAGCAAGCAGCACACAGCACGCAGCAGGCCACGAGTGCTGCACACCGCGACGGCAGTACTCGCCGACACGCGCGGCCTGCGAGGGCCCGTTCATCGCTGCTTGCAGCTTTAATTTTCTCACTGTTTTTTATTTGAAAATAGCGCTGTTCCTGCACTGACACTTTACTTTGACATTGACAATTTGTGTGTTCACTTTATCTAAATAAACTCAAAGTCTGAGGAAAGCCACAGGTGTAAGCTCTCAAATACTTTTTGAATTTTGTTTCTATCTGCTACAGAGGCTGAGAAATCAATCATTTAGTAGCTGTTGAATTTCCAGAAAATCTTCAGGTTTTAGGGGTTTTTCTGAAATCGCCCATAGGTTTTACAGGCATTTTTTCCAGGCGTCTTAGGCCTGAATGGGTTAACGCAACTCAAAACTTTTCACTTTTTCAACCTTATTCACAGTTTTATAGAGGAAACCGGTTCATCATTCATCTTTACAGTGACAGTGATTCACTTACAGTGATGATGGTCTCCCGAAAAGCACAAATCTCTGGTTTCACCCTCTCTAGAAGCGCTAGAATCTTCTCATTCCCCTTGATGAAGCCACATTTTGGAGCTGAAGTCGGAGCAGAAGAGGAGAAATTAGGCATTTTACTCACCGTAACGAGTACTTTGTGACGATGCTACAGAAAAGAAAAACACTTTACCTTTCTTCTTCTTCTTCTCATCGTCTTCATTCTTATCCGTCTCCATTTCCTGTGAGATTAATTTTGCACAAGAAACAAAAACATTACAGAGGAATCTAATATAACGTTAATGTAAGTTACATGTTTGGGCTCTTAACCTGCCAGTGTTAGCAGAAGCACAATATCACCAGACTCCCTTAACAAATCACTCAATTTTGAGAGTTTGTTGAGTGAAGAGAAACTTAACAAACTTTGTGAAACCGCTACGACAAATTCTAACACATTTTATCCAATACAATTGTTACTCGTCTATGAAAGAAGAAAACATTTTATTGATGGTAAATGTCAGATTTTTACAAATGTAGAAGCAGCTATTTGTCGCCTGTGGAGAAAGTCACCAGACTCCCTTTAAAAATCACTCAATTTTGTGAGTTGTTGAGTTAGGAGAAACTTTGTAAAATTTGTGAAATGCGGTCTGACAAATTCTAAATCATTGGTGCCTTCTTGTAAATTCGGCATTAAATCAAAACATTAAGTTGTTTGTTTCCTTTTAAGAAGTGTCAGTTTGTGGCAGCATGTCTGCTTCTGTGTTTAAAGTGCTAAAGTCTTACCTACCAACATTGATCAGCTGTTTGAACACACTGTTTACACTGATTCCACTATTTACACTCAATTTATTAAAGAAGACAACATTTTATTCAATGTTAATGTCTAATTTTACAAATAAAGACGTCATTCTTTGTCATCCATGGAGAAAGTCCCCAGACTCCCTTTAAAAAACACTTGATTTTGTGAGTTTTTGAGTTAAGAGAAACTTTATACACTTTGTGAAACACTGTTTCTGACAAATTCTTGATTATTTGGGCCTTCTTATAAATTCGGCAAATGTTTTACATTAAGTTCCTCTTTCTTTGTGTAAAAACATTGTGTCTGTTCCAAAAAGGTCCTTTGTGCTTTAGCGTTACAAACACTATCATCAAACACCAAAACAAGTATGTATTAAAACCCAAATCAAGTCACGGGAAGAACTGTGGGTTTTTAAAGATTAATTTAGGCGGTAGGAATCCATTAACTTGTGGATAAAATCAAGTGTGAAAGTGAAACAGCCGGCTGTTTATCTCACCTCGTCCTCTGGGGAAGGAGGGTCTGGGATGGGGATGTCCAGAGGAGCCTGGAGCAACGTCAAGTCTGTGATATTGAAGGCTTCATCCTGGAGAGGCACAGACACGATGAGCAGAGTGAGGACCAGACGATAAAGGTTATTGACGTTGTGTGTTAAAAGATGTTGACAGAATGCGTGCTAATGCTTTTAGCTTAGCAAGCTACAGTGAAGCTTTCAGCTTTAAAAGAAGGGTGTAAACAACATCTGTTTAGGATCCCGAGGCTTGTCCGGTGTAATCAAAGTCCCCAGAAGCCCTGAGATCCCAAATTTATTTGAAAAGACCCCAAATTTCCACTAAAAAGCATCACCTGTCTGGTTGAGGGTGTAAATACTGTCTTTTAATTAATGTATTTAAGATCTTGGGGCTCGTCCGCTGTAATCGAAGCCTCTGGAAGCCTCTGAGATCCCAAATATAAAAGACAAGCAAACTAACTCATACACCCGCTTCAGAAAAACACTTTAAGCGGGTGTTTATAACGTCTTTTCAAATCAGTTTGGGATCTCGGGGCTTCTGGACACTCGGAGTATAACCGAGTGAAACCTCACATGACTTTCCATCAGCACGAGGGTGAGGAGAAAACAACTGAATTTACATATTTTTGTGGGGGGGTGAACTGTTCCTTTAAAATATAAACTTGCTGACCTTGAGCAAGGCATCCAGCTGGATGATCTTCTGGGGGATGTAGCTGGAAAACAGATTCTCAGCCTGAAAAGATTCAAAAACAGACAAAAAAGATCAGTGTTGAAGCTGCTGAGTTTGAGTTATTTCAGTTCATTGAATAGATGTCACGTGTCACGAGCTCCACACACCTGACGGAACAGCGTCTGGCGGAAGTTTTCCACCTGTGGACAAAAGAAAACATGAGAATATTAAAAAAGCTGCTGACTCACTTTACAAAATCTTTTAGGGTTTACTTTCGTTTTCCTCTCGCAGAGGAGGGACTTTCCGTCTCTCCAGCGAGCACAACTCACTCTGCTGTCCAACATGCCTGCTGCCGAACATGTTGAAGACTATCTGAGATTTAAAAACACGAGCTGTGATATGTTAAAGTCTCTTAGCATGAAGCTATCACATGTAGCCTGCTGAGCCGCAGCGCGTCGACGCGTCCGCTCACCTTCAGCGCGCTGTCTCTGCTGGTCTTCAGGGTGCACGCCTTCGACATGGCCGAGCAGATGATTACACACAAATAAAAACTACGGTAAAGTTTTTTCAGATGGAGCCAGAAGCGTGCAGGTGCAGCAGGAGAGCAGAGGAGAGGAGAGGACAATATGTCTACCGAGGGAGGATTGCTTTTTATTTCCTCATTCAAGTTTTCTTTCGATTTCAGCTCGGATGATGCCCCTCCTCCTCCTCCTCCTCCTCCTCCTCCTGGATATCAGGTGGTTTCCTCACATTAAAACTAAGAGATCCTGTCATAATAAGTATAATGTCGCTGATAATGTTGAAATAATGATATTAAATCAGCAACAAGTGTGTTTAAAACACCAGCAAATGGAGGAAGAGTTCAGATCCTTCACTTAAATTGAATTGAAATAAATTCAAACTTAATATTTAATGAGGTAACAACACAAACTTTTGTCCATAAGTGAATAAACAAGCTTTTTAAGTTTTAAGCTAGAAAGGTGGCAGGGTCCGCCACATGTAAACAAAGTAAAAGTAAAAATTAGTAAGAAAAAGTGAGAGTAAAGGAATTGAATTTCTTCTCCAAAACTACATACTGCACCTTTAAGTAAAAGTACTTACAGTACACTGTACAAAATACTCCATTGCAAGTAGGAGTAACTGCATTAGAAAGCGTTACTGCAGTAAAAGTATGTAAGTAAAAACAGGGAAATAGTAAAAGTAACCTAAAAATACTCAGTTACAATATTAATGAGGTGCACCTTTATGTAAAAGTACTTATACTACACTTGTAAAAATACTCTATTACAAGTAGAAGTCCTGCATTGAAAGTATAATCAGACTTTTGACAATTTTACAGTGTGATATTGCTACTGTTATAGTTATGTACATTTATCAAAGTATTGTTCTGTAAGTATAAAGTTGATGTACTTATACTTTACGTTTTATGCAGTATGTAATCTGCAAAGTAACTAACTAAAGTTATCAAATAACGGTAGATAAAGTACCAATAAAAGTGAAAATGGAGGGAAATGGAAAATACTCAAGTAAAGTACAAGTACCTCAACATTATACTTGAGTAAATGTACTTTTTTACTCGTAGTGGAGTATTTCCACAGTGTAGTATAAGTACTTTAATCGAGTAATGTATCAGAATACTTCCTGCTCCAGTTTTGGAAACTTATGGAAAGTCGGCTCTTATTTTGAAATAAAATAATAAAACTCTAACAGGAAGTGGAGCCGGAAGTGAAGACGTCAAACTGGAGTTCCGCATCAGCGCGGAGCGTTAGCTTCAGAGTCAGCAGCCACAACAGCTCAGCGCGGGTCAGACATGAACTGCACGTATAAAACACGTTAGTTTGCGTGAATGGCGACTTAAAAACTTCGTGGAAAACACGCAGAAAGACGGAACAAGTGTCGAAACACCTGACGACGCCATCTTAGCTGAAACCAGCAGGTATGTGATGAGTTGTTCAGTCACTTTAAAGTTTCGGTTTCAACTGACGAGAATTGTTGTTATCTGGGTTTTTCTTGCTAGCAGACGCTTCGAAACTCAGAACCGACACTTCTAACTCGTCGTAGATGACATTTAACTGTACATTAACGTTAGTGTTGGTGTTGTCTTCGTGTGTTTGTGAGTTAATATTAATCTGGACGGTTGTTTACCTCCTGTGTCGTCACTGACAGTGAAGCTATGATTAGCCTGGACTTTCCTAAAGTCGTCACCTGGTGAATGAAAAGTGATGAATCACAAAGAAATCCTGCTTTGCTGACAACTTATTCCTAAAATAAATGGCAGACCTTCTCATTTTACATTATTTATATGAAATCTGAGGTGTTTTCTTTCTTCATTCAGTTAACTTTGACTGATTAAATCTACTTTCTTCCACACAAATATTTGCAAATTCACTAATAGTAGTCTAAAGTATTATAATGTATGTCAGTAACCTATTTAAAATCACCTCTTAAAACCCAATTGTATTCACTTAAAGTCATCTTTCATCCTTTAACTGCTCTTAGACGATTTATATTTTCTTCTTACCGTCCTTTACTGATTTTATTTGTTATCTTTAATTGATGTATTATCCTTTATTTCCCTTTACGTCTCATAAGCTTTTTATCTGTTCCTAATTCCTTTGTGGTGATGTCGTCTTCTTATCCTCCTTTATTGTTTTAATTATTTTATTTATTTCCATTCTTCTCGCTCTCATCTTTTCTGTGTTTTTGCCTGTTTTATTACTTTTATTCCTTTTAATTGAAGGACTCATCTTGACTTTTTGTTTTAACTTCACCTCAGACGAAGCTTCTTCTTCTTTGTCTCTACTGTTGAGAGTTTATTCTGTAATATTGTGTGAGTTTCCTGCTTTTGATTGATTGTCAAAGCACTTTGTGTACTCTTTAACAGTTTATTTATATAAACATGACGTTTTCTCTCTTCTTACCTCATGTGAATTCCCTCCATGGGGATCAGTGATAACCACCTGTGGAGGAAAGAGTACTGAAAATAAATCTGTGCTGTTTCTTTTTCTTTTGCTTCCCAGCAGCAAATTAATTTAAATGAGCCTATTTGTTATTTTTTCTGAGGAATAACTTCATTAAAAAAAGACAGAAAACAGTGAAATGCATGTTTTTGCCAGCCAAAGATCTAATGATACACAACATGAGAGTGAAGTTGGTGCTGTGATTTCATCTCTTTGCTCTCTGGCAGCGATGAGCGGCGGCTCCCCTTCGGTCCAGATGGACGAGGTGAGGAGGAGATGTCAGTCCCTCCTCTCCGTCTCCGGCTCGGCCCAGGATGTGAAGGCCGACGTCCAGACGATGGCCAACATCCCGCTGCCTCTGTCAGAGAAGTACCGGCACTTTGGGGTGGAGGCCATGTTGAGGGAGAACACGGCCGGCCGCAACAAACAGGAGGTAAAGTTTGTTTTCTTTCATCTGAACCCGTTGTGGTGCTGGTGCTGCTCAGATAGATTATTTTCATCTCATCATTACTTGAAAGGAGAAACTTTCTTATCTTTCCTTCCCTATGACAGTAAACTGAATATATTTGGGTTGTTGATGAAACAACACATTGAAGGACGACATCTTGGGCTTTGGGAATCAACAAAGATTCTATATTTGAATCATTTTCTTACATTGATGTATTGACCAAACAACTAATAGATTGATCAAGAACATAATCATTAGCTACAGCCTGTTATTCTGTGGACAGAGTAGACACATCTTTATTTAAAGCTGAGTGATATTTGACCACCAGGGGGCAGAAAAGCTACATATAAACACAACAAACTTACAAACACATGAGATGATACAAATTAAATAAATTAAAAGAAAGAAATCAGAAGAATCAAAAAGAAGATTTTTATTTTTTTGTATTTATTGTTTCTTGTGTTTAGATGTCTGCATGAAAGTTACTTGAGTAAATATACTTATTTACATTCCATCATTGAAAACAAGTGACAAGAAAATATGTCCATTGTTATAAAATAAGATGTGAGAATGTATACAGAAATATATATACAGAAAAAATATCAAACCAGTGTTTGTTCTATGAAAAAAACACTTTTCTTACACATAAATGTGAGTTTTTGGAAACTTAAATAAACGTAAATATCAGCTCATGAATGACAGACGCTTTTATTGCTAAGTATCTTAGTTCAACGACCCAAATGTCTCGACCACACGCAGGTCCTGGAGTCTTTGAGTAGACTGGTCAAGGCCTTGAGCATCCTGGAGAAGTACGGCTGCAACCTGACGAGTCCTGCGAGGCCTCGATACTGGAGGAGCGTCAAGCACAACAACCCCGTCTTCAGAACGACAGTGGACGCCGTCAAGGTGAACAAAAACCTGACGAATTAGACTCTTTTCACATGTACTACTAATATTTAGAAAATAATGACCCCCTTGTCTTTTTTCCATATTCTACAAATGTAATGATTAACCTGCTGAATCATTTATGACTAAGACAAAGTCTAGAAGGTCACTCATGTTCTGAACAATATAACAACCTTCATTTTTCGTCCACAGGGAGGCAGGAGAGTCCTGTTTCTGTACGGTTACACCAACCAGCAGGTCGACGGCCTCAGTTTCCCCGACGAAGTCTCTGAACCCGACACTGAGAAAGTCGCCGCAGTGACGCTGGAGGTCATGACCTTGCGCACCGAGGTGGACATGCTCGTCAAGGTCGGTATTTGTTAGTAAGAATAAGTCTTGTTCAGCTGCGTTTTGTGTGAAATTCACTGTAATCCATCTGTTTTTTTTAAATCTGTTTGTTTAGGGCACACATCCTCACCCAGAACATTACAAAGATATCATCCCATCCATCGTCCAGCAGGTCGGTGCCATCATTTACACTGTCCGTTCACTCACGCAAAATTCAAAAACAGAAATAAAACATAACAGGATACAACGCAAGGTGGTCATTTGATCAATTCAAACAAAGCAGGGTGTGAACTATGTTTGATACAAAGATTCAGTTCTTTACAAAATAGATTATTATTCAAGTTATACTAGTGAAAACTCTTTTAGTTTTTATATATTGCACAAAAACAAATGTCGTAATGTCAGTTTTTATTTATTTTGCAGTATCGTGCAGCCCTTATCACATACATCAGAAACAATCTTAAGCAGCAACCACTTGAGTCTAACAGTGTAATGCAAGTTATATTAGTGTAGCACAATCTTTATCTGCAACTGTGCAAACACACCCTGTTTAAACTGAATGAATAGATGAGATATCTGCAGCTTCAAACTATTTAAAAACAGAGATCGTGCACACAGTAAATTTGCGTGAGTGAGTCAGTTGTTTACGCGTTTGTGTCGATGAACGTGGATCGTGTGCAAAGTTTAAATTAATTTTAAATGAAAAACATACAGTGATCACTTGTCTTCATGCAGTTATTACTCTGTCGTTCTTGTATGTTTTAAAGTGTTGACTTTGTTCCTTCAGAACAAACTGGTGAGCGACGCCGTGGTCATCCCGCCCGGAGAGGAGCAGCAGCAGGCCGACAAACTCCAGCCTCCGACTCCTCCACCTAAACCAGCTCAGAGCACCGTAGGACCCCTGAAACCATCGACGGGTGAGCTGCCTCCGCACCTCGCTACCTTTGTTGGTCTGTTTTACACATCATATTATTTTTTTAACTTATTCTCCTTCTTTATGTGCAGGCCCTCCTGCAGCCAGCAACTGTAATCTGTGCGGAGGCCCTTCGTCTGTCGTTTGCCCGTCTTGTAAGAATCAACCTTTCTGTGACGCGTGCGATGACCTCTATCACCGCCACCCCTCCAGAGCCAATCACAAGAGAGACAAAGTACAGAAAACCAAAGAGGGTAAATCAGATTAGCTTTACAACAGGAATTTAGTAAACTATAACCCCTTTTAGATAGAAAAGGTGGCACATGTGCAGCAAGGTAAAGGCTGCAATGTGCCGCCTTGTCTGTCTAAAAGGGAGGTGTAATATTCCTCCTTTTCCAAACAGCCTCCACTTCTCCTCCTCTGGTAGGCGTCAACATGTGACGTGACGTGAAGCAGGAAGTTGGGCGTGAAGAGAAGCAGGGCAGTTTCTGCTTTTCTCCCAAAATCCTCTTCCCGTTTAACATTGGGGCTTATGGGGCAGTTGCTGGAGTTTGTGTCGGTTAGACGCAGATAATTCAAAAACCGTACATCCTCCCGATAAAGTGGACACGTTGCCAGACAGAAGACAAGTGTGGCTACGTTCTTGGAAAATATCACTATTGTAGTGTGAAATCTGTGGCTAGGATCGTCATCTAAAGAAACATTTTCGGAGAGTTTTTTTCAGGCTCCCCCACTCTGCCAGTTGGTGCTGCGCGAACATTCCGCAATACACACACATTGAAAATCCTGAATTTTTCTGAATGTTTTCGAAATCACTCACGATCAATTAAGAGTCACCGTTCAAAACCTAAACATCGTAGAAAGAAAGTTCAAATACAACTCCAATAGATAAGACTTGTGCCTACATTTTAAAGTTTGAATGGTGTCTCTAGGTCAAAGTCTGCCAGAGCAGGAGATGTTTGAAAAACCTTGATGATTTTGCGACTTTTTTGACCCCGTCCCATTCATTCCTTATGGGAAATTTTTGGCAGTTTTTCTTCAAAATAAGAGCTTTACATTGCACCCCATCGGAGTTAAGAACTGGGTTCTTAGCGGG
Source organism: Lagodon rhomboides (assembly GCA_039737535.1). Lineage (NCBI taxonomy): Eukaryota > Metazoa > Chordata > Actinopteri > Spariformes > Sparidae > Lagodon > Lagodon rhomboides. The sequence goes on from JBBNBP010000819.1 coordinate 23,733, forward strand.
GGGCTTTTAATTTGAAAGTAGCGACCGCTATTAGCTCGCCGCTACAACAACAAGCGGACAACCAAGACAGCTACAGAGAGCGAGGAGACGCTAGCATCTCCCGGATCTCAGCGGCTTTCCAGCTGCTCATCTTCGTGGATGAAGTGACGAACTGACTGCTGTGATCAGCTGTTTCCTGGTTTTAAAACTCCCGGCTGTGGGTGCGCAGCAGTGCACGTCATCCACACCTCCGCCCATCTCAGCATTTGCCACCACATTGCCGCCTCGGATTTACAGCAATGGAGGCGCAAATAAGTGTAACGTTACCCTCCGAGGGGCAAAACTGGTGGAACAAAACAAACTGGAGGCTTACTGCCCAGAATAAAAAACGGCTTATGTATGTTTTTGTCGCTTTAACGTGTCGTCTTTGTGTGTTTGTTCCTGCAGAGACCTGCAGCATCTGTGGGATCTCCCCTGTTCACGCTCAGTGCTCCACATGTGTCCAGAGGTTGTGTCTGAAGTGTGACATGCTTTTCCACTCTCACCCCGACCGCAAAGGACACAAGAGGACCATTATCACACCAGCTAAAACATCCAGGTGAGGAGAAAAAAAAAGGAGCTTTAAACCAAATCACGTCCAGGTTCACTTCTTCATTTGGCTGCAGTGTGGTGAGCTGTGGTGAGAGAGAGACCTTTTGACCTCACTGACTCTTTCCTCTGCTCACTCAGCGAAAGTTGTGGGTGAGAAGTTCTGCAAATGAACAAAAATGCTCTTCTCACTGAGTTTGATCAAACCTAAAAATAAAAAAAGCTGCATTCAGAGGCCTTTTAATGTTTTACTGCACTCAAACCTGGAGCAGGATTTAAGCTAAAACGTCTGATTTCTTTACGTTTGAAATGCTTAAACCTGATTGAGAAGTAGATCTTTAAAGCTAACGTGTCTCTCATGACATGTTTCAGATTTTATTACAGGCTGGTTTGCTTCTCTTTTTTTGCCCTTTATCAGTTTTATCCTCTATTATTCTCACTCTTGAAAGTTTGTTTAACCTTTAAATGTTTATTACTTCCTTTATTCTCAATAGATCAGCTGGTATAAAAGTAGGTTAAAGATACAATATGGAAGAATTCTGCATTGAAATGTCGAAAAACAATCCAACAATGTGAACCTGTGAAGGGTTGCCAATTAAAAATGTACTTTACGTTCACTAAAACCTTTATTTTTCAGCCTCTGGAGCAGATAGAAACGTGAAATAAAAAACATTTAGGAGCTTAAGAGAGTTGATCGAGCTCTTAAAGAAAGTGAAGAGGCTTATAGACTGTGTTGTAAATGTAATGTTGTTGCTTTCCTGTCGTCCTTCAGTCCCTCTCTGTCACCGTGGGAATGTGCTCACTGCACGACAGTGAACGAGATGCGAGCCGTCCTCTGCGCGACCTGTGAACGACCGCGACTCGCTACGGCTGCGTCCACCGTTCAGGAAAGCCCGATGTCAGTGCCGACGTCACCCAACACAGGTGAGACTGAGACACAGATAAACGACTGACAAAGATGGTGTTGCCGTGAAGAAACGGTCTGATTGTGTGTGTTGATCCCTCAGAGTGGCAGTGTAAGAGCTGCACGGTGGTGAATCAAGGCAGCAGCATCCTCTGTGAGGTGTGTGAACGCCCTCGTCTGGCCACTCGCCCTCCTGTCGCACCGGTGCTGTCCAGCCCGGGATCTCTGCCCGACTGCGGATCAAAGGTTTGTCTCAGGGAGCCTAATATTCTGATTTATAATCGGTTTAAAAGCCCAAACGGAATAAAAAATGCACCGTATCATCAACCTTAATCAGGATAAACAGGCCAGAACCGAACACAGATTCAATCGGTTGCAGAGGAATTGTTGAAACCTTTAATGAACCGATAAAAATAAAATTCTCTAATGTAAACAATATGATTTGACTGTTTTTAAAGCTGCGTTCTCTCTGCACATGCCCACCGTCTCGAAGAACAGACGTATGTTTCTCCACCAGGCTTTTAATGCCGTTTTTCCACCGACAGTACCAGCTCGCCTCGCCTCGACTCAGCTCGCCTTTTTTGCGTTCCCATTACTGAAATCTGGTACCTGGTACCTGCTAAAGTGGTGCTTTTTTAGTATCACCTCCGTATAAGTTCCAACCGAGCTGAGCTGATACTTCTGTGTGACGTAAGCTGGCAGCCGGCCACTGATTGGACAGAGAGCGACGGCACTTGATGACTCATGACGAGCGCGACGTCCGAGCCTGACGCCCGCTACCTTTAAAAACTAGCATCTACGTTCAGTCAACATAGCGATTACATGGAAGGAACAACGCGCAGGAACACGGCGTGGACCGTGGCAGAGGTGGAGACGCTCCTGAGTGTTGTCGCTGAAGACGCATCCAGAACGAGCTCGATGGTGCGACGAGAAATGAAAAGGTGTACGTGTTTAGCGTAGCCCACAGCTAGCCCTGTTTATGTGTCGCGTGGATAAGTACGTCACTGATGACGACCAGCCCACGTTGATGACGACCCGCCCACGTTGATGACGACCCGCCCACGTTGAAGAGAAACTAATTCTAGATGGAAATGCAACGCGTCTGAAACCAAACCAAGTCGAGCCACGCTAAGTCGAGGCGAGGCGAGCTGATAGTGGTGGAAAAACGGCATGAGATAAACTGGTCTACTGATTTACATCATGATCATTCAAGTGTCCCTTTATGAGTGTAGATGATTGAGATGACCTTTAATGAATGTTCAGAACTGCTGATGTAGACTGTATCTAAGTGTCTGTATGAATCTACTGCAGATACATGGATGATTTTTGTGTTCACGCCGTCCCTCTTCTTGCTCTTTCTCAGTGGATGTGCCAGTTCTGCACCTTCGTCAACACCAAGCCGTCTCTGGTGTGCGAGATGTGCAACCTGTCGAGCAAAGACTCCTCTGGAGTTTCTCTGCCGCAGTCGCTCCAGCAGACTCCGTCCATCGCTAAAGAGCAGCCTCAGCCGGGCGCGAAGCCCCAACCGAAGCCCAGAGTCAACTTGGAGCTGAAGAGACAGAAGACGATGAAGGAAGACGGCCTCAATCTCATCCACCAGATCAGAGTAGGTCGACGCTGATGAGTCTCACAAAGCTGTACATCACAGTCATTTTATTTTTAGACATTTGCAGGAAAATGAATCAGATGTGATGAAGGTGGAGGATGAATCTGCTGCAGAGCTTGTTCATCTGCTTCCCAAAGAGAAAAATAATAATTCTGCAGATTATTTTCTCATATAATTGATGAATCATTTGATCCATAAACACCAGAAAATAGTGGAACAAAATGCCCCTCAACAATCAACAATCCACAAATAGTCCTCACGTCTGTCGAGCTAAAATGAGGAAATGTTTGGTATTTTGCTTAAGAACGATTGTTTCTTCTTCACAGGAAGCAGAAAAGTGCGGCGTCAGTCCTGAGGAGGTGTACGCGGCCATCTTGTGCAGCGGCAACAACACCAAACCCTGTGATTGGCTGACCTCAGAGCTGCCTCACCTGCTGGACGAGCTCTGCGCCATGGCGGCTTCGGTCCAGCTGAACTACAAAGCGGGGGATTCTGGGATACAAGCCGCGGTGGTGGAGCGAGACGGAGGGGAGCCGGAGCCGAGCGTCACTAACGTCACAGGTGGAGGTGTGAAGCTGTCCAGAGCTGAAGCCAAGCGAGCCTGGTTAGCAGCAGGAGGAGACACGGACAGAGCAGTGAGACACCTGCTGAGAGACAGACAGGTCAAGGTAGGAAATACAAAGTCAATACCAAACACAGTGTGAAAAAAAAAAAAGGTTTGACAGGATAATTTTTCCTTTATTGTTTTTTCCATCCGTGGAAAAAAAAAATATATATATTTTATTCTTCTGGGAAAAAAATCACAGATGAAAAAAAAAATGCTCTTTCAAAGTTCTTTTACACTTTAAACACCTTGGAATTTTTTTTATTTTTTTTCTTGTAGGAAAAATGTTTTTAATTTCTCGTGTTTTCATAGATGGAAGAAAAAATTTAGGAACTTGTAAAGATTGTCCTCCAATGGACAGTTTTTATCAGGAAAACGTTCGTCCAGAAAAGGTTTTTCATTTGGCTTCCAACATAAAAAAAAAAGAAAATTCATCTGAAAACCGAAAAAATTCATGAACAGTTTTTTTTTATTATTTTATTCTCCTGGAAAAATGTTTTCACTCATTTTCACACATGGAAAGAAAAAAAATCTCCTGAATTTTTTTTTTTTTTTTTCACATGATTTCACAGGTGGATGAAAGAACTAAGAAACTTTAAGATTATCCTAAAATGGGAAAAAAAAATTCTTCTGAAATTTTTACTTACATTTTTTTTTCACTTGTTTTCACACATGAAGAAACAAGAAAGGGAATTTCACCTTTTTTCACTCCGTTGAACTCGTAGAGAAAAAAATCTCTTGAAAAAAATATTCTCCTTGTTTTATAGATCGAAGAAAAAAAATAAGGAATTCATAATTCATAGATTATCTTGAAATGGATAAAAACAATTCTCCTAAAAAAAAAGTTTTTCTCTCAGTTTCACACATGAAAAAAAACATGAAGGAACTTATTCTTATTATAAAAAAAAAATCTTCTGCATTGTTTCTTTTAGTTTTTATAAGAAAATAAATCCTCCCAAAAACATTTTTTCACCTGGATTCCGACATGAAAAAAAATGTCTTTTTCTTTTTTTTTCTTTCACTTGGTTTCAAATTCTCCTGAAAATAAAAGAATCAATAAATAGTCTTTGTTTTGTTCCTTACATTTTTTTAAACTCATGTATGAAACTGAGTGAAAAAAAAAATATATTTTTATTTTCAGGAAGTTGTCACTCAGTTTCATACATGAAAAATCTTTACTTAGATTCACATGTGATTTTTTTTTTCACATGTTTTCATTTTTTCTCCCCATTTCAGAAAAATGTTTTTCCTTAATTTCCTTTTTCAGATTTTTTTTCCAGTAAAAAAAAAATCCTCTAAAGATTTCCTTGAGAAATTTTCTTTTCATGTGTTTTCACAGATGGAAAAAGAAAATAAGGAACCAAGTTGGTTTCAACATTGAAAAGAAAAAAAGAAAACATTTTCACATTTTTTTTCACATTTCACATGTCAATTGCCCTGAAAGCCTTTTTTTCCTGTGTTTTTTTTTTTTTTTTTTTACAGATGGGAAAAAAAAAAAGTCAAGGTACTAAGGCAAACTATTGTGGCAAAACTTTTTTTCCCACCAGTTCTTGAGTCATAAACACAGAAGAGAAAACAATTTAGATCAGACTCAAAAGAAAGAAACCACCATTTTCCCCTGAATTAGTTCACGGGGATACAAGCACTTAATAAGTTGTTGGATCTTTATTCATGCATGAACAGCACAGAAGAGGGAGCAGAGCCTCAGCTGTGGTGAGGCTGATAATCAGCTCTCTACAGACGAAACAAACGTCTGGAGTATTTTCTGGTTTTGTGACCTTGAAAGATAACTCAGAAGAAAGGCAGACTTTGGTGTGTTGGGAGTGATGTACCACTCTACTGACCCGGTTCATGATGTAGAAACTGAGGCGAGGAGATTAACAGTCAGTCTGCTGAAAGATGTGTGCAGGAAAGACACACACATGCCTTTCTTATAGGCTTCTAAAGAGCTACACTTCACTCTTAAAAGACCAAAATCAAATGTAAATGTCAGCTGGCCTCTTTCCAGAATGACAAAGAAACGCACAACCAATCAAAACACTGATTGTGTCATTATTTTACAGGCTTTACGTTGTTCAATCAACATGTTCGTCATGAAGATACTTTAAAACAGAAGCATTTTACTGAAGCTATTTAAAGCTGCAGTATGTACGAATTGACACCATGACTGTAGCGACTGTTGGCTCAGTTAGCCAGGTTTGTGTTAGCGTAAAACACTGCTAGCACAGGAGACGTTTACGGGCACGGGGCTAGCTGGTTAGCATGCTAACGTCTTTGAAAAAATGTGAAAACTGTCACATCTTCACACTCTGTTGGGTAATTTCTGACTGTTTTAAACTAAAATTATTATCTGTTGCACGTCTTAAAATTCACCCCGATGTGTTTAGCTTGTTTGGAGAGTGTTTGGCTTCAGCTGCAGGCATCACAGGTGAGTATATCCCTCTGATTCGTTGTGTGCAGATGAGGGAGCTTCACTCTCTCGGCTTCAGAGATGCGTCTCAGTGCGAGGAGGCCCTCCGGCTCAGCGGAGGCGAGGTGAAGGGGGCTCTGTCTCTGCTGCAGCGCCCTCTCCTGGAGCCCTTCCACCAGCGCATCTGGACCGACCAACCCGAGCCGCCGATCGACCCCAACAACCCGGACAAACAGGTTAGACTGATGCACGGATGATTACCTTAATGTGTGCACAGCTGGCATCTTTTTATATAATTAGGAGACAACTCCCTGTGTGGTTTCATCTTTGCTGTCACATTAACTCCTCGTTCACCTGCTGTGCTCTGTGCAGAGGATGTGCCGGCGTCTGCTGGCGCTGTACGACCTGCCCAGCTGGGGGCGCTGCGAGCTCGTCATCGCGTTGCTTCAAGAGCCGGACGTCACCTACACTCTGGAGGACGTCGTGAACGCTGTGAAGATGTCGCCCGACAAAGATTTCATCCGCCGTCTCCTCAACAACGAATGCCCCTATTGTTGCAACGTCTTCCCTCTCAGCAAGGTGGTTCACCGTCTGTTTGCAAGAGCGGCTTCAGAGTTCAGTACTCATGACACAGCTGTTCATCTCTTCTTCTTCTTCTTCTCGTCTCCGTGTTTCAGATGCAGTCTCTGACTTCCTGCCAGTGCTCCGTGTGTCACAACTGCTTCAAGATGCACTTCACCATCGCCGTGAGAGACAAACACATCAGAGACATGGTGTGTCCCGGGTGCGGCGAGCCGGACATCAACGACCCGGAACAACTGGACAGCTACTTCTCCACGCTGGACATACAGGTACAGAGTCTAAAAGATGCAATAATAACAATAACACGCTGTATTTTTCCCTTGTTTTGTTTGTTTTTAAACATAAACTTTTCCTCGTTTTTGTTTTTCCAGCTGCGGAATTGTCTGGAGAAGGAAGTGTACGAGCTGTTCCATAAAAAGCTGACGGAGCACGCTCTGATGAAAGACCCAAAGTTCCTGTGGTGTTGTCACGTGAGTTCTGTCGCTTTTATCGGCGCTCGCGATCTCATTTCCTCGTTCACCTGCATTTTGCGTGCGCTGCTTTTCATATTCGCCTCCCTTTAATTAGTTTTTGGTTATTGTTAGCTCTGTCGGGTCGCTTGAGTTCACACTGTGACTAAACACGGAAGTGATGGAAAAGCAAGATACATGAAGTGACACGGAAACAGTAACGCATTTACTGTTTAATGTTTGCTTCTTTCACTTTAAAAAAATACACAGGTATCCAAAAAAAGGACATTTCAAGACTGTTGACGTCTTGAAATGTCCTTTTTTGTCCAATCAACATAAACCAAAAGATTTTACAATGATATAAAACAGAAAAAACACTTGATGACTGACAAAAAGGCGGCTTTTGGGCCACGACAGAGGTAGAAAGTATTTATAGTTTACTACTGATGGTGTTTAACTGAAGCTGCCATCCTCCTAATAATGTTTCATGTGTTATTGTGTGTTTTTCTTTTGTAAAATCAGTTAATACCAACAATGTTTATCTCTGTCCTGTTGACACGTCTCCTCTTTTTATTGACTTTTAAAGAGAATAAACAAATAAAATCAACAACACAGGAACATCAGACCTTTTTAAACAGGAGGAGGAGAAAAAAATCCATAAAATCAATCAATAAAGAAACATAAAACTACTCTAAAAATGATGCATATTTACATGAAGTCTGGTCTAAAGGGTGAACGTGTCTTCCTCAGTGCACCTCCGGCTTTATCAACGATGGAGACCAGCTGAAGGTCACCTGTCCGTCGTGTCACAAGAGTTTCTGTGCTCAGTGTAAGAAACCTGTGAGTATGAGCACCGTGTGTTCCCGTTAATCATCACAGTTGATAAGAATAATGAGAAGCCTTGAGACGTCTGCTGCTCGCTCATTAACTCCCACTGTGGGTTTTTTTTTTCTTCAGTGGGAGGCTCAGCACCAGGATCTGTCCTGTGAGCAGTTCCAGCAGTGGAAGAGGGAGAACGATCCCGAGTACCAGAGGCAGGGCCTGGCCGGCTACCTGAGGGACAACGGCATCAGTGAGGCTGCAAACTTTAACCACACACACGGCTTTCATTTCACTTTTTCATCACCAGGGCTTCACTTCTTGTTTATTATTCTTTATTATCAGGCAGCTTCACACACCACAGGGTTTATTTATGTCCTTTTGTTGTCAGAGCGGCTGAAAAGCTGCACCTCAGATACTTTTTCGGTTAAGTATTTTTTTAAATTTGCCCCATCGGAGCAGAAGCCTCACCTCCAATATCAAGTTCATGATGCATCAGCTGTCTTTGTCGAATATATGTTCCCTCGTGCAGCTTCAAATCTGATCTAAGCACGCAAAACACACACACGACTCTTTCAATGTAAACGTTCTGTACGAGTAGATTTACCAGTATGTGTGTCGTCTTCTCGCAGCCTGTCCTCACTGCCGGTTCCAGTACGCTCTCACTAAAGGCGGCTGCATGCACTTCAGCTGCTCCCAGTGCCGGTACCAGTTCTGCAGCGGCTGCAACAACCCGTACCACAAGGTGAGACCGAGCTGCATCGTCAGGACTGAAGTCATCGGGACGAAGCGTCAGCATCGATAAAAGTTGTTCCTCCTGTGATTCTTTGTTTTGTTCTCTCTGGCAGACGGGATGTAAGACGCCTCACTGCACGATCCCCGGTCTACATGCTCATCACCCCCGAGACTGTCTCTTCTATCTCAGAGACTGGGAGCCGCCCAGACTGCAGGAGCTGCTGAAGGTACAGATACTGCTGGTTTTATACATTTTACACTCAGGTGGCAAAAATGTAAACTTGATACTGAATTTTCCCTTTTCTCCTCTCAGAACAGCGGCGTGGAGTTCAACACAGATCCTTCGACTGGAGCACAATCTGGTAAAACACTTTCTGTCTCAACTTTTATTCAAGTTCAGGAAGTTAAGTAGCATAAATTATGACATTTTAACGCTTCCTCTGGTGTGTCAGGGTTCAAACACAGCCGTCCTCCATATTTTGAGGACCTGGAATCCAAACAAAAGTTACATGAGATTGTCTTGAGCCACTGGAATACCTTGATATCAAAGTCCAATCACTGATGAAAGAATGAATTTGTTTCGTCCCCTGTGAGACAGACGCTTGTTGTGTGATGGAGCAGAAAGATGAAGGAGGTCAGCAGATCGATTCACCGTGTGGCGTCAAAACACAGCCAGGACAAGCCGGACTCTGCGAGTGAGTTTCTGACTGCCTCATTCGTTCAGCTCATGTCTCTGCTCACTGATGAAGATATGTTCTGAGGTTAAAGGAAATCCTTAAAAAAAAAAAAAGAAAAATTAGAATTTTCCCCAGGTTTCGTCCACCTAGAAAAAAAAAGTTCTGAATTTTTAGGAAAAAAATCTCAATATTTTTACTTCTAGAAGATGTTTTTCCTCCTATCAGATCGTTTCACCACTCAGATTCTTTTTTTTAATAGATTTATTTTCATGTGCAAAACTGGTACTATTTTTTTTGCCAGGTTTCGTCCACCTAGAAAAAAAAATTCTGAATTTTTCAAAAAAAAAATTCTGAATTTTTCGAAAAAAAATCTGAATTTTTTTTTTTCTAGAAGATGTTTTCCCTCCTATCAGATCGTTTTCCCACTCAGTACGAGTTTCACGCATGAAAAGGAAATCCTTAAAAAAAAAAATCTATTTTTTTTGCCAGGTTTCGTCCACCTAGGAAAAAAAATTCTGAATTTTTCGAAAAAAATCTGAATATTTTTTTTCTAGAAGATGTTTTCCCTCCTATCAGATCGTTTCCCCACTCAGTACGAGTTTCACGCATGAAAAGGAAATTCTTTAAAAAAAAAGAAAGATTTGAATTTTTTGCCAGGTTTCGTCCACCTAGGAAAAAAAATTCTGAATTTTTCGAAAAAAATCTGAATATTTTTTTTCTAGAAGATGTTTTTCCTCCTATCAGATCGTTTCACCACTCAGTACCAGTTTTGCACATGAAATTAAATCTATATATCTAATTTTTTTTTGCCAGGTTTCGTCCACCTAGAAAAAAAAAATTGAATTTTTCGAAAAAAAAATCTGAATTCTTTTTTTCTAGAAGATGTTTTACCTCCTATCAGATCGTTTCCCCACTCAGTACGAGTTTCACGCATGAAAAGGAAATTCTTTAAAAAAAAGAAAGATTTGAAATTTTTGCCAGGTTTCGTCCACCTAGAAAAAAAAATCTGAATTTTTTTTTTTCTAGAAGATGTTTTCCCTCCTATCAGATCGTTTCCCCACTCAGTACGAGTTTCACGCTTAAAAAAGGAAATCCTTAAAAAAAAAAAGAAAAAATAGAATTTTTCCCCAGGTTTCGTCCACCTAGAAAAAAAAAATCTGAATTTTTCTCGTCCGGTTTATCCCGTCCTGTTAACCGACCTCTGTGTCCCTGCAGGAAGCACTACAGGGAGTACCTGGTGAGTCTGATCAACGCTCACTCTCTGGACCCGGCGCAGCTCTACGACCCCCAGGAGCTGATTCGGGCCTGCGAGCGATACCAGGTGGACAAGCAGAGGGCGGAGAACGAGGACGACAACGCTTACCATGCCCGGCTGCTCAAGGTGAGATACATGTGTTCGGCAAAGACCTGATCAGGCTGTCAGCAAGGTGCTAATCAGTAGTTTCAAAATCTGGTTCTTTCTAACATCACTCATTGTCTACCACTTATCCGGCACTGGGGTCGCGGGTGAGCTGGAGCCTATCCCAGCAGACTTGGGGCGTGAGGTCGCCAGCTTAGTCGCCAATTAACCTAACCTGCACCTACATGTCTTTGGTATGAACCCACGCATACACGGGGAGAACATGCAAACTCCACACAGAAGGGCCCCTGCTGGGTTCGAACCCAGAATCCTCTTGCTGTGAGGCGGCAGTGCTAACCACTGCACCATCGTGCCACCCCTATCTAACATCTCTTTCTCCAAAAAAGGTCTGTGTTTGTTTTTTTGATGAACATTAAAGAGTCCTGACCTGTTTGTTTTCCCCTTCACAGAAACTGATGGAGGTTCCTCTTGGAGAACAGGTTCCTCGAAACAAATAAAACTTCCTCGTCAGAACGTCACCAGCCTCCAGATGTCATGTTCGTCTTGCGTCTGTTCTCACAGCTGAAGTTAATCTTGTCTTCCTCGTTGGTCGTCTTGATAAACTGACTACGAAAGAATTAATCTTCCTGCTTTCTCTGAGATTCTCATCTCAGTTTTTTCAAATGTCAGAAATATATTTTACGTTGTAGGTAAAGAGCTTTTAAAGGAACTTATTTGAGTTGGATCTTGTACGAATGACAGTTTAAAGATCTTTTGCACAAATGTTTGTTTAAACTGAAAAAACTATACACAACGAAATGAACCATGTTCTCTGTCTGGAGGGTGAATGTTCACATTTTGTCAAAGACTGTTCAGATTTTCTGCTGTCGGGGCTTTTCCGTTTCTTTTCTTTGTACATGCCGATAGATCAAGTACAATAAATCAATAATATGATTATTTTGAAATATGGATTTATTGATGTATATGAACAATAAAGTGGAAGGTTTTATGATGCTTTGAAGATTTTTTTGTCAGATTATTTTATGTCACACTTTAATTTGAAATGTTCAACAAATAAAGTGTTTAATAACCAAAAAACACCAGTGTGATTATTTACTACACAGCAGACTACCATCCTCATGTGTGAAACTCGTACTGAGTGGGGAAATGATCTGATAGGAGGAAAAACATCTTCTAGAAGTAAAAATATTCAGATTTTTTTTTTTCTAGGTGGGCGAAGCCTGAGGAAAAATTCTAATTTTTCTTTTTTTAAGGATTTCCTTTTCATGTGTGAAACTCGTACTGAGTGGGGAAACGATCTGATAGGAGGAAAAACGTCTTCTAGAAGTAAAAATATTCAGATTTTTTTTTGAAAAATTCAGAAGTTTTTTTTTCTAGGTGGGCGAAGCCTGGCAAAAAATTTCAAATTTTTCTTTCTTTTAAGGATTTCCTTTTCATGTGTGAAACTTGTACTGAGTGGGGAAACGATCTGATAGGAGGAAAAACGTCTTCTAGAAGAAAAATATTCAGATTTTTTTTTGAAAAATTCAGATTTTTTTTTTCTAGGTGGGCGAAGCCTGGCAAAAAATTCAAATTTTTCTTTTTTTTAAGGAATTCCTTTTCATGTGTGAAACTTGTACTGAGCGGGGAAACGATCTGATAGGAGGAAAAACGTCTTCTCGAAGTAAAAATATTCAGATTTTTTTCGAAAAATTCAGATTTTTTTTTTCTAGGTGGGCAAAGCCTGAGGAAAAATTCTAATTTTTCTATTTTTAAGGATTTCCTTTTCATGTGTGAAACTCGTACTGAGTGGGGAAACGATCTGATAGGAGGAAAAACGTCTTCTCGAAGTAAAAATATTCAGATTTTTTTTCAAAAAATTCAGAATTTTTTTTTCTAGGTGGGCGAAGCCTGGGGAAAAATTCAAATTTTTCTTTTTTTTAAGGAATTCCTTTTCATGTGTGAAACTTGTACTGAGTGGGGAAACGATCTGATAGGAGGAAAAACGTCTTCTCGAAGTAAAAATATTCAGATTTTTTTCAAAAAATTCAGAATTTTTTTTTCTAGGTGGGCGAAGCCTGGCAAAAAATTTCAAATTTTTCTTTCTTTTAAGGATTTCCTTTTCATGTGTGAAACTGATACTGAGTGGGGAAACGATCTGATAGGAGTAAAAACGTCTTCTAGAAGAAAAATATTCAGATTTTTTTTTGAAAAATTCAGATTTTTTTTTTCTAGGTGGGCGAAGCCTGGCAAAAAATTCTAATTTTTCTTTTTTTTAAGGAATTCCTTTTCATGTGTGAAACTTGTACTGAGCGGGGAAACGAGCTGATAGGAGGAAAAATGTCTTCTCGAAGTAAAAATATTCAGATTTTTTTCAAAAAATTCAGAATTTTTTTTTCTAGGTGGGCGAAGCCTGGCAAAAAATTTCAAATTTTTCTTTCTTTTAAGGATTTCCTTTTCATGTGTGAAACTGATACTGAGTGGGGAAACGATCTGATAGGAGGAAAAACGTCTTCTAGAAGAAAAATATTCAGATTTTTTTTTGAAAAATTCAGATTTTTTTTTTCTAGGTGGGCGAAGCCTGGCAAAAAATTCAAATTTTTCTTTTTTTTAAGGAATTCCTTTTCATGTGTGAAACTTGTACTGAGCGGGGAAACGATCTGATAGGAGGAAAAACGTCTTCTCGAAGTAAAAATATTCAGATTTTTTTCGAAAAATTCAGATTTTTTTTTTCTAGGTGGGCAAAGCCTGAGGAAAAATTCTAATTTTTCTATTTTTAAGGATTTCCTTTTCATGTGTGAAACTCGTACTGAGTGGGGAAACGATCTGATAGGAGGAAAAACGTCTTCTCGAAGTAAAAATATTCAGATTTTTTTCGAAAAATTCAGATTTTTTTTTTCTAGGTGGGCGAAGCCTGAGGAAAAATTCTAATTTTTCTATTTTTAAGGATTTCCTTTTCATGTGTGAAACTCGTACTGAGTGGGGAAACGATCTGATAGGAGGAAAAACGTCTTCTCGAAGTAAAAATATTCAGATTTTTTTTCAAAAAATTCAGAATTTTTTTTTCTAGGTGGGCGAAGCCTGGGGAAAAATTCTAATTTTTCTTTTTTTTAAGGAATTCCTTTTCATGTGTGAAACTTGTACTGAGTGGGGAAACGATCTGATAGGAGGAAAAACGTCTTCTCGAAGTAAAAATATTCAGATTTTTTTCAAAAAATTCAGAATTTTTTTTTCTAGGTGGGCGAAGCCTGGCAAAAAATTTCAAATTTTTCTTTCTTTTAAGGATTTCCTTTTCATGTGTGAAACTGATACTGAGTGGGGAAACGATCTGATAGGAGTAAAAACGTCTTCTAGAAGAAAAATATTCAGATTTTTTTTTGAAAAATTCAGATTTTTTTTTTCTAGGTGGGCGAAGCCTGGCAAAAAATTCTAATTTTTCTTTTTTTTAAGGAATTCCTTTTCATGTGTGAAACTTGTACTGAGCGGGGAAACGAGCTGATAGGAGGAAAAACGTCTTCTCGAAGTAAAAATATTCAGATTTTTTTCAAAAAATTCAGAATTTTTTTTTCTAGGTGGGCGAAGCCTGGCAAAAAATTTCAAATTTTTCTTTCTTTTAAGGATTTCCTTTTCATGTGTGAAACTGATACTGAGTGGGGAAACGATCTGATAGGAGGAAAAACGTCTTCTAGAAGAAAAATATTCAGATTTTTTTTTGAAAAATTCAGATTTTTTTTTTCTAGGTGGGCGAAGCCTGGCAAAAAATTCAAATTTTTCTTTTTTTTAAGGAATTCCTTTTCATGTGTGAAACTTGTACTGAGCGGGGAAACGATCTGATAGGAGGAAAAACGTCTTCTCGAAGTAAAAATATTCAGATTTTTTTCGAAAAATTCAGATTTTTTTTTTCTAGGTGGGCAAAGCCTGAGGAAAAATTCTAATTTTTCTATTTTTAAGGATTTCCTTTTCATGTGTGAAACTCGTACTGAGTGGGGAAACGATCTGATAGGAGGAAAAACGTCTTCTCGAAGTAAAAATATTCAGATTTTTTTTCAAAAAATTCAGAATTTTTTTTTCTAGGGCGAAGCCTGGGGAAAAATTCTAATTTTTCTTTTTTTTAAGGAATTCCTTTTCATGTGTGAAACTTGTACTGAGTGGGGAAACGATCTGATAGGAGGAAAAACGTCTTCTCGAAGTAAAAATATTCAGATTTTTTTCAAAAAATTCAGAATTTTTTTTTCTAGGTGGGCGAAGCCTGGCAAAAAATTTCAAATTTTTCTTTCTTTTAAGGATTTCCTTTTCATGTGTGAAACTGATACTGAGTGGGGAAACGATCTGATAGGAGGAAAAACGTCTTCTAGAAGAAAAATATTCAGATTTTTTTTTGAAAAATTCAGATTTTTTTTTTCTAGGTGGGCGAAGCCTGGCAAAAAATTCTAATTTTTCTTTTTTTTAAGGAATTCCTTTTCATGTGTGAAACTTGTACTGAGCGGGGAAACGAGCTGATAGGAGGAAAAACGTCTTCTAGAAGAAAAATATTCAGATTTTTTCTGAAAAATTCTGAAGTTTTTTTTTCTAGGTGGGCGAAGCCTGGGGAAAAATTCTAATTTTTCTTTTTTTTAAGGAATTCCTTTTCATGTGTGAAACTTGTACTGAGCGGGGAAACGAGCTGATAGGAGGAAAAACGTCTTCTAGAAGAAAAATATTCAGATTTTTTCTGAAAAATTCAGAAGTTTTTTTTTCTAGGTGGGCGAAGCCTGGGGAAAAATTCTAATTTTTCTTTTTTTAAGGATTTCCTTTTCATGTGTGAAACTCGTACTGAGTGGGGAAACGAGCTGATAGGAGGAAAAACTTCTTCTCGAAGTAAAAATATTCATATTTTTTCGAAAAATTCAGATTTTTTTTTTCTAGGTGGGCGAAGCCTGGCAAAAGATTTCAAATTTTTCTTTCTTTTAAGGATTTCCTTTTCATGTGTGAAACTGATACTGAGTGGGGAAACGATCTGATAGAAGGAAAAACGTCTTCTAGAAGAAAAATATTCAGATGTTTTTTTGAAAAATTCAGATTTGTTTTTTCTAGGTGGGCGAAGCCTGGCAAAAAATTCAAATTTTTCTTTTTTTTAAGGAATTCCTTTTCATGTGTGAAACTGATACTGAGTGGGGAAACGATCTGATAGAAGGAAAAACGTCTTCTAGAAGAAAAATATTCAGATTTTTTCTGAAAAATTCTGAAGTTTTTTTTTCTAGGTGGGCGAAGCCTGGGGAAAAATTCTAATTTTTCTTTTTTTAAGGATTTACTTTTCATGTGTGAAACTCGTACTGAGTGGGGAAACGATCTGATAGGAGGAAAAACGTCTTCTCGAAGTAAAAATATTCAGATTTTTTTTTTTCTAGGTGGGCGAAGCCTGGGGAAAAATTCAAATTTTTCTTTTTTTTAAAGAATTCCTTTTCATGTGTGAAACTTGTACTGAGCGGGGAAACGAGCTGATAGGAGGAAAAACGTCTTCTAGAAGTAAAAATATTCAGATTTTTTCTGAAAAATTCAGAAGTTTTTTTTCTAGGTGGGCGAAGCCTGGCAAAAAATTCTAATTTTTCTTTTTTTTAAGGATTTCCTTTTCATGTGTGAAACTGATACTGAGTGGGGAAACGATCTGATAGAAGGAAAAACGTCTTCTAGAAGAAAAATATTCAGATTTTTTCTGAAAAATTCAGAAGTTTTTTTTTCTAGGTGGGCGAAGCCTGGGGAAAAATTCTAATTTTTCTTTTTTTAAGGATTTCCTTTTCATGTGTGAAACTCGTACTGAGTGGGGAAACGATCTGATAGGAGGAAAAACGTCTTCTCGAAGTAAAAATATTCAGATTTTTTTTTTTTTCTAGGTGGGCGAAGCCTGGGGAAAAATTCAAATTTTTCTTTTTTTTAAGGATTTCCTTTTCATGTGTGAAACTTGTACTGAGCGGGGAAACGAGCTGATAGGAGGAAAAACGTCTTCTAGAAGTAAAAATATTCAGATTTTTTCTGAAAAATTCAGAAGTTTTTTTTCTAGGTGGGCGAAGCCTGGCAAAAAATTCTAATTTTTCTTTTTTTTAAGGATTTCCTTTTCATGTGTGAAACTTGTACTGAGCGGGGAAACGAGCTGATAGGAGGAAAAACGTCTTCTCGAAGTAAAAATATTCAGATTTTTTTTTGAAAAATTCAGATTTTTTTTTTCTAGGTGGGCGAAGCCTGGCAAAAAATTCAAATTTTTCTTTTTTTTAAGGAATTCCTTTTCATGTGTGAAACTTGTACTGAGCGGGGAAACGAGCTGATAGGAGGAAAAACGTCTTCTAGAAGTAAAAATATTCAGATTTTTTCTGAAAAATTCAGAAGCTTTTTTTCTAGGTGGGCGAAGCCTGGCAAAAAATTCAAATTTTTCTTTTTTTTGAGGAATTCCTTTTCATGTGTGAAACTTGTACTGAGCGGGGAAACGAGCTGATAGGAGGAAAAACGTCTTCTAGAAGAAAAATATTCAGATTTTTTCTGAAAAATTCAGAAGTTTTTTTTTCTAGGTGGGCGAAGCCTGGCAAAAAATTCAAATTTTTCTTTTTTTTGAGGAATTCCTTTTCATGTGTGAAACTGATACTGAGTGGAGAAACGATCTGATAGGAGGAAAAACATCTTCTAGAAGAAAAATATTCCTGTTTTTTTAATCTGAAAAATTCAGATTTTTTTTTCTAGGTGGGCGAAGCCTGGCAAAAAATTCAAATTTTTCTTTTTTTTAAAGAATTCCTTTTCATGTGTGAAACTTGTACTGAGCGGGGAAACGAGCTGATAGGAGGAAAAACGTCTTCTAGAAGTAAAAATATTCAGATTTTTTTCGAAAAATTCAGATTTTTTTTTTCTAGGTGGGCGAAGCCTGAGGAAAAATTCTAATTTTTCTTTTTTTAAGGATTTCCGTTTCATGTGTGAAACTCGTACTGAGTGGGGAAACGATCTGATAGGAGGAAAAACGTCTTCTCGAAGTAAAAATATTCAGATTTTTTTTCTGAAAAATTCAGAAGTTTTTTTTCTAGGTGGGCGAAGCCTGGGGAAAAATTCTAATTTTTCTTTTTTTTAAGGATTTCCTTTTCATGTGTGAAACTGATACTGAGTGGGGAAACGATCTGATAGAAGTAAAAACGTCTTCTAGAAGAAAAATATTCAGATTTTTTTTTGAAAAATTCAGATTTTTTTTTTCTAGGTGGGCGAAGCCTGGCAAAAAATTCAAATTTTTCTTTTTTTTGAGGAATTCCTTTTCATGTGTGAAACTTGTACTGAGTGGGGAAACGATCTGATAGGAGGAAAAACGTCTTCTCGAAGTAAAAATATTCAGATTTTTTTTCAAAAAATTCAGAATTTTTTTTCTAGGTGGGCGAAGCCTGGGAAAAAATTCAAATTTTTCTTTTTTTTAAGGAATTCCTTTTCATGTGTGAAACTTGTACTGAGTGGGGAAACGATCTGATAGGAGGAAAAACGTCTTCTAGAAGAAAAATATTCAGATTTTTTTTTGAAAAATTCAGATTTTTTTTTTCTAGGTGGGCGAAGCCTGGGGAAAAATTCTAATTTTTCTTTTTTTAAGGATTTCCTTTTCATGTGTGAAACTCGTACTGAGTGGGGAAACGATCTGATAGGAGGAAAAACGTCTTCTCGAAGTAAAAATATTCAGATTTTTTTTCAAAAAATTCAGAATTTTTTTTTCTAGGTGGGCGAAGCCTGGGGAAAAATTCAAATTTTTCTTTTTTTTAAAGAATTCCTTTTCATGTGTGAAACTTGTACTGAGCGGGGAAACGAGCTGATAGGAGGAAAAACGTCTTCTAGAAGTAAAAATATTCAGATTTTTTCTGAAAAATTCAGATGCTTTTTTTCTAGGTGGGCGAAGCCTGGGAAAAATTCTAATTTTTCTTTTTTTAAGGATTTCCTTTTCATGTGTGAAACTTGTACTGAGTGGGGAAACGATCTGATAGGAGGAAAAACGTCTTCTCGAAGTAAAAATATTCAGATTTTTTTCGAAAAATTCAGATTTTTTTTTTCTAGGTGGGCGAAGCCTGAGGAAAAATTCTAATTTTTCTTTTTTTAAGGATTTCCTTTTCATGTGTGAAACTCGTACTGAGTGGGGAAACGATCTGATAGGAGGAAAAACGTCTTCTCGAAGTAAAAATATTCAGATTTTTTTTCAAAAAATTCAGAATTTTTTTTTCTAGGTGGGCGAAGCCTGGGCAAAAATTCTAATTTTTCTTTTTTTTTAAGGAATTCCTTTTCATGTGTGAAACTTGTACTGAGTGGGGAAACAAGCTGATAGGAGGGAAAACGTCTTCTAGAAGTAAAAATATTCAGATTTTTTTCCTAAAAATTCAGAAGTTTTTTTTCTAGGTGGACAAAACCTGGAAAAAAAAATAGATTTTTCTTTTTAAGAGATTCATTTTCATGTGCGAAACTGGTACTGAGTGGGGAAACGATCTGATAGGGGGAAAAACGTCTTCTAGAACTAAAAATATTCAGATTTTTTTCCTAAAAATTCAGATTTTTTTTTCTAGGTGACCGAAACCTGGTAAAAAAATTCTAATTTTTCTTTTTTTAAGGATTTCTTTTTCATGTGTGAAATTGGTACTGAGTGGGGAAACGATCTGATAGGGGAAAAACGTCTTCTAGAACTAAAAATATTCAGATTTTTTCCCTAAAAATTCAGATTTTTTTTTTCTAGGTGGACGAAACCTGGGGGAAAATTCTAATTTTTCTTTTTTTTTTAAGGATTTCCTTTAACCTCAGAACATATCTTCATCAGTGAGCAGAGACATTCATCTGTGTTCAGGCTGAATGAATGAGGCTGTCAGAAACTCACTCGCAGAGTCCGGCTTGTCCCGGCTGTGTTTTGACGCCACACGGTGAATCGATCTGCTGACCTCCTTCATCTTTCTGCTCCATCACACAACAAGCGTCTGTCTCACAGAGGACGAAACAAATTCATTCTTTCATCAGTGATTGGACTTGAGCCACTGGAATACCTTGATACCAATCTCGTGTAACTTTTGTTTGGATTCCAGGTCCTCAAAATATGGAGGACGGATGTGTTTGAACCCTGACACACCAGAAGAAGCGTTAAAATGTCATAATTTACGCTACTTAACTACCTGAACTTGAATAAAAGTGTCAGATGAGAAGGAGACAGAAAGTGTTTTACCAGATTGTGTTCCAGTCGAAGGATCTGTGTTGAACTCCACGCCGCTGTTCTGAGAGGAGAAAAGGGAAAACTCAGTATTAGGGTTACATTTTTGCCACCTGAGCGTAAATGTATGAAACCAGCAGTAACTGTACCTTCAGCAGTTCCTGGAAACCTGGAAAAAAAAAAGATTTTTCTTTTTTTTTTTTAAATAGATTTATTTTCATGTGCGAAACTGGTACTGAGTGGTGAAACGATCTGATAGGGGGAAAAACGTCTTCTAGAAGTAAAAATATTCAGATTTTTTTCCTAAAAATCCAGATTTTTTTCCTAAAAATACAGATTTTTTTCCTAAAAATTCAGATTTTTTCCTAAAAATTCAGAATTTTTGTCATAAAAATTCAGATTTTTTTCCCTAAAAATTCAGATTTTTTTTTCTAGGTGGACAAAACCTGGAAAAAATTCTAAATTTTCTTTTTTTTAAGGATTTCCTTTTCATGTGTGAACCTGGTACTGAGTAGTGAGGAAAAACATCTTCTAGAAGAAAAATATTCAGATTTTTTCCTAAAAATTCAGATTTTTTGTCCTAAAAATTCAGATTTTTTTCCCTAAAAATTCAGATTTTTTTTTCTAGGTGGACAAAACCTGAAAAAAAAATTCTAAATGTTCTTTTTTTAAGGATTTCCTTTTCATGTGTGAACCTGGTACTGAGTAGTGAAACGATCTAATGGGAGGAAAAACATCTTCTAGAAGAAAAATATTGAGATTTTTTCCAAAAAATTGAGAATTTTTTTTTATAGGTGGACAAAACCTGGTCAAAAAAAAAAATAGATTTTTCTTTTTTTTAATAGATTAATTTTCATGTGCAAAACTGGTATTAAGTGGGGAAACGATCTGATAGGAGGAAAAACGTCTTCTAGAAGAAAAATATTCAGATTTTTGCCTAAAAATTCAGAATTTTTTTTTCTAGTTTGACGAAAACTGGGAAAAAATTCAAATTTTTCTTTTTTTTTAAGGATTTCCTTTTCATGTGTGAAACTCGTACTGAGTGGGGAAACGATCTGATAGGAGGAAAAACGTCTTCTAGAAGAAAAATATTCAGATTTTTCCCGAAAAATTCAGATTTTTTTTTTTTTTCTAAGTGGACGAAACCTGGTAAACAAAAATCTTTTTTTTTTTTTTAATAGATTCATTTTCATGTGTGGAACTGGTACTAAATGGGGAAACGATCTGATAGGAGGAAAAACGTCTTCTAGAAGTAAAAATATTCAGATTTTTTTCCTAAAAATTAAGATTTTTTTCCTAAAAATTCAGATTTTTTTCCCCTAAAAATTCAGATTTTTTTTTCTAGGTGGACGAAACGTGGAAAAAAATTCTAATTTTTCTTTTTTTAAGCATTTCCTTTTCATGTGTGAACCTGGTACTGAGTAGTGAAACGATCTGATAGGAGGAAAAATGTCTTCTATTCAGGTTTTTTTTTTCCTAAAAATTTAGATTTTTTTTTCTAGGTGGACGAAACCTGGCCAAAAAAAAAAAAAAAGATTACATTTTTTTGTTATAGATCTCCTTTTCATGTGTGAAACTGGTGCTACTAACTGGTGATAGGAGGAAAAACATCTAGAAGTAAAAATAATTCAGATGTATTTCTTCTAAGAATTCCACATTTTTTTTCTAGGATGGTAGTCTGCTCTGTATTGATTAATCACATCATGGTGTTTTCGATAAGAGGACTTTTTGATCACCAACAAACACCACAATGTGATAATTTAATACAGACTACCATCCTAGGAAGAAAAAAAAAACTCCAATAGGAACTTTAAATGCTTGTGGCAGTTGATACTAAAACAAATACAGTTTTTTTTTTAAATCATTTTTTGGCCTTTGTGTGGCTTTATTCATAGGACATCTTCAGAGATGACAAGAAGCAGGATGAGAGGTGGGAGGGTGACTTTAAAATCCCGCGAATCTCAACATTTATTTCAACATTAACATCTTATGCAATGTCCTGACATTGCATAAGATGTTTTACAGGAAACATTTGAGGACTTTGTAATTACGCAAAATCACCACAAAGTGATTATGTAATACACAGCAGACTACCATCCTAGAAAAAAAACTTTTTTATTGTCTTTTTTTATCAACACGACATGATTCAAATAACCCTTGTACATGTGGTTTTAAAATCCTACATATTTCAAAGAATAAACAATTATTTCAACATAAAACATCTTATGCAATATCCTGACAAGTTACAGCCGATCACAGGAAACAGACGACAGAACATATGTCAGAAGTTATATTAATGTTTAACTAATAATTATTTAGTTTAGTTGCATCCAACTTGAGTGGTCAGGATACACAGCAGACTACCATCCTAGAAAGAAAAATAATAATAATGCAAAAAAATCAGATTTTATCAGTAAACATCAGCTGTTTTACTCGAAGCAAAACCTTTAAAAGGGATTAAATTAACATTTCTTTCAAGAGAAACATCTTATGCAATGTCCTGACAAGTTACAGCCCAATAACAAGAAACAGGCGACACAAAATACATCACAAGTTTAAATGTAACACTATAAAATAAAGAGTTAAAACTAACCCTGACTACTTTAGTTATATTAATGTTTAATGAATAATTATTTAGTTTTGTTGTATCCAACCTGAGATTCACAGCAAACTACCATCCTAGAAAAAATAATAATAATAATAATGCAACAAAATCAGATTTTATCAGTAAACATTAGCTGTTTTACTCGAAGCAAAACCTTTAAAAGTGATTAAATTAACATTTATTTTTAAGAGAAACGTCTTATGCAATGTCCTGACAAGTTGCAGCCCGATAACAGGAAACAGACAACACGAAATACATCACAAGTTTAAATGTAACACTATAAAATAAAGAGTTAAAACTAACCCTGACTACTTTAAGTTATATTAATGTTTAACTAATAATTATTTAGTTTAGTTTTCACAGCAAACTACCATCCTAGAAAAAAAATAATAATGCAACAAAATCATATTTTATCAGTAAACATTAGCTGTTTTACTCGAAGCAAAACCTTTAAAAGGGATTAAATTAACATTTCTTTCAAGAGAAACATCTTATGCAATGTCCTGACAAGTTACAGCCTGATAACAGGAAACAGACGACACAAAATACATCATAGTTTAAATGTAACTCAAGCAAATAAAACCACAATGTGACTATTTAATACACAGCAGACTACCATGCTGGAACTAACTAACTAAATAAATATATATACAGTATAACATCAGATTTTGTCAGTAAACATCAGATGTTTTACTTGAAGCAAAGTCTTTAAACGGATATTAGAAGGCCATGACTGACAAATAAGCTAATAAACATTTATTCCAACATAAAACATCTTATGCAATGTCCTGACAAGTTACAGCCTGATAACAGGAAACAGACGACACAAAATACATCACAAGTTTAAATGTAACACTATAAAATAAAGAGCTGAAACTAACCCTGACTACTTAAACTATATTATTATGTAATTATTAGTCATTTAAGGTGGATGAAGACACCTACATGAGGAGGTAAAGAGGTGTTTTGGGTCTGTATATATCTATATTTGGTGCGGGGCCGTTGTCGCCCCCTGGCGGTCCGCACATGCGCCGGTTCTCTAAAGTCACGTGATTTCGGGGAAAAGGAGCGTCTGTGTGGAGGCAGCAGAGACCGGACCGCAGAGCCGGAGAGCAGACACCTTCAGTCTGCACGCGCCGCGGAGGAAACGCAACCGAGGTAAACGAAACTTAAGGCAACTTCCTTAATTTAACACCTTAGCGTCTATATTCGATATATCTATAAATATCAGGGGAGCAGGTGAGAGGAGACGCCGCTGTAGAGTTCGGCTCGTCAACCAGACTCCGTTTAAAAAAGTGTTGATTTTAGAAATGTGGTGTTTTCTTTGAGCGTGTGAGCCGCGTTTAGTGTCCCGGCTCGACCGCACACTGCACACGCGAGTCTGAAAACAGCATCCGCGTGAAAACAAGTCGATGTTTAAACATTTTCACGCAGATTCTCTTTAATACACTTGTTTTTTTTTATTTAATTGTTCATGATAATAAGGATATTGTTGTTAAAGCGGCAGGGGGGCGGGGCCTGTTGGTGACATGCATCTAATTTGCTTATTGTTTGTGTCTCTGTTTTTGTTGTTGCTAGTTGTTTTAACAGTCATGGCAGGAGGGAGAATGCGCTCCACCCGCAGACTGCGCTCCTGGATCGTCGAACAGGTGTGTGTGTGTGTGTGTGTGTGTGTGCGCGTGCGTTTAAAGAGTGTGTGTGAGGCAGAGAGAGAGAGGGGAAGGGAGGGGGGAGAAGGAAAGGGAAACAGAGAGAGAGGATGGCCTCGGGGGATGCTGGACAAACAAACGTTACATCAGTGATAGAGGTTGATTTAGATCATCTACTCAAGTAAAAGTACTCAGTTACAAGTAAAAGTACTCACTTACAAGTAAAAGTACTGCAGTTGAAACACGTTTACAGTAAAAATAACAACAAGAAACCTTTTTTTTTTTAATATCTTCAAGGTTTTCTATCTTTTGAGCCTGATTTTCATTGGATTCAGGACGTTTTGCAAGTTACATCTTGTAATAGATTACTCTGTTCCATACTGGATGATGCAAGCAGAGGGGTTTGAGACAGATGAGTGGACAGATACTGAGGTATCGATACTTCATTACTCACAAGCTGCTCAGGTGGTATTAATTAAGCGACGGAGGATGATTCAGATCATCTACCCAAGTAAAAGTACTCAGTTACAAGTAAAAGTACTCAGTTACAAGTAAAAGTACTGCATTTGAAACACATTTACAGTGAAAATAACAACAAGAATCCTTTTTTTTTTAATATCTTCAAGGTTTTCTATCTTTGTTTTACACCTACTGAGCCTGATTTTCATTGGGCTCAGGAAATTTTGCAAGTTACATCTTGTAATAGATTACTCTGTTACATGCTGGATGATGCAAGCAGAGGGTTTGAAACAGATTGGTGGATAGAAAACCAGCAAATCATCGCATTTGTGACGCTTCAAACAATTAAATAGTGTCGTCTTCTCACTGATCAAACTTGTTTCAGCTCCACTTACAGCTGTTTCGTACGCAAACAT
Source organism: Lagodon rhomboides (assembly GCA_039737535.1). Lineage (NCBI taxonomy): Eukaryota > Metazoa > Chordata > Actinopteri > Spariformes > Sparidae > Lagodon > Lagodon rhomboides. Next base: position 48,726 of record JBBNBP010000819.1, read on the forward strand.
CAGAAAAAAGTTATAAGATAAATGTGGTAAAGTAAAAAAAGTACATGATGAAGTAGCTGGAGACTTGATTTAAAACTTGAAAAACAACTGAAAAAACATAAAATGTCAATCAAAGTCTCCGTGAGCCCGAAGATCTCAGAGATTTACACTCTGGACGCACAGTTCAGACGTGATGCTAACGCTCTTAGCTTCGAGCTAGTCAAGATTTGGGCTTCAAAAAGGGTGTAAACGTCTTTTAAAATCAATTTTTAAGGACCTTAAATGTCTTTTAAACTGAGTTGTGTGTCTTTGGCTGTCGCAGGTCAGCAGTGGAAAGTACCCGGGTCTGGTCTGGGACGACGACGCCAAAACCATGTTCCGCATCCCGTGGAAACACGCCGGGAAACAGGACTTCCGCAAAGACGAAGACGCCGCCATTTTCAAGGTCGGTTCTAAAACTAGCTCACGTCCTTCTCAAAAGACAAACTGATCCAGGTAGCTGAGAGTCTCTGGAGTAGCACAGAACTGAGGTGGACCTCTGTCCTCTGCAGGCGTGGGCGGAGTTCAAAGGGAAGCTGACGGACGGGGGTCAGGACAACCCGGCGTCCTGGAAGACGCGTCTGCGCTGCGCCCTCAACAAGAGCCCGGAGTTTACGGAGGTGATGGAGCGAGCTCAGCTGGACATCTCCGAGCCCTACAAGGTGTACCGGCTGGTCCCCATCAACGAGCAGGGTGAGACTCCGACAAACATCTCAAACGTTTTGTAAGATTTCTGCGTAAAAATGTCCAGAAACGACTCGACTTCAGTTCATCATCACAAGTCTTTCAACGATGTTCAAACCAGAGAGATCAATTATTTCAATCCAGGAGAGAGTCAGGAAGGACGTCGAAGAACGAGATCAAACGTAACGTGAATAAAACATTTCTTCATCCGATCACATTTATCGTCTTAAGTTTATGTTCTGTTTCGACTTAAAGACCCCTAGTGGCAGAAAGGACGGACTCTTCCTTTAAAGATGTCGGACGTTTCGCCGCACAGAGATGGAAATTAAACTTTTACAAATTCCTGGAGTGAGCAAATAAAAAAGAGAGAGAGTGTTCTGCATAATCCTGAATTTTGCAGCAACAGCAGAGTTAGAAAACCTCCCCGGTCGCACATTTAACATCTCAGTGCCTAAAACACAAGCGGACAAACACTATTCTCAAAAATCATTAATCATGATTCATTTCTCCTTTATCTGACGTGAATAACGAGCAGCAGTTCAGTCGGTGGTTCACCACAGGCAGGCTGAAGTTTTCTGATAAGTCTATCAGGCTCAGCAGCAACAGGACGATTAAAACGTAACGCGTCGTTATAAAAAACGTAACGCGTCGTTATAAAAAACATCCGTCATGTTGAGTTTGATGGATGTGGAGCTAAATAAAAAGCTCCATGTGATCTTTAAATGAAACAACGGCCGTAATTCAGGTGGTGAAAAACACATTTTTTGTGTAAAATCTAAAGCAAATAATCAAATTTAATATTCGATTCTATTTTCTTTATTAGTCTATCATTAAGGATTTGTGTACAACTGACTCTGAAATCAATAAAATGTTTAAAAAAAAATAGATCTTTAATTCTGAAAACCTCAGAATTATTCACACATTCCGTTCAGTTTCTTAGATTCATTAATTTGTGAAGAAATTATGTAAAAAAATAAAACGAGACGTCTCCACGGACAAAAAAATAAGACTTGTGAGAAGTAATTAGAATAAAAATAACTCATTTTCTAGCAGACGTGAGAGATTAAATGAGAATAAAAGAATAATAGAATAAAAATTATTTTATTATTTTATTATTAAAGAGAAACGAAATATCTCATTCTGCTCTTTTTCTTACGTTTGATGTAAAACAACACGATGGTATTGTCACGACACGCTGCCATTTTAACCTTCGGAGCAACGATATATTAACGTCAACAACTCGACCTGAAAAGACGTAAAGTAGAGCGAGAGGACAGTTTTGAATCTGTTGTAGTCGTTTACTAAATATAGGTTACGCTGCTCCTCAGTCTTTCGGTCACACGGTCAATGAGTCATGATTAATATTTGCAGGCTGGGTTTGTTTTCAGACTCACATGGTAAACAACAGCACAAAACCCTGATTCAGTTGTTGCACAATGCGACTTTAGAAACCTCCCCTGTTTGTGCTGGAGTTAACCTTCCGCCCCGACACTCCCCGTCTATTTTTGTACATTTAAAGAAAACATCTCGCTTTAGCTTTTTGTCTTTTCAGTCGACAGTATCGCGGGAAAACAACGTGATGTTTGGAGAGATTTCAGGACTTTAGATTGGCTCATTATAAGTCATAAGAAACATGACGTGTCTGCAGACGTGTCGTCGTCGACCTGACCTGATATCAGCTGACCGATATTTACGAGCTCTGCTGTTTGCTCTCTGATCCCTCCTTTCTGACGACACGCTTCAAATTGACGTGATTGATGGGTTCTGTTCCCTTATTTGTTATTTATTACTGGACTTTAACTCCTCTCCGTTCTGCTTTTAAACCTGCTTTATTGCGTGTTCAGGACTTACGTAAGGCACTTTACATATGTTTAAAGCCTCTATACAAATAACCGAGCCTTGATGCATGACAATGTGTGCACAGTGACCCGGTGAGAGACGAGCGAAGTTCAGTTCTGACAGAGTTTGATGTTCCTTCTTTAATTATCTTCATCTCATTTGAAACAAGTCAAAGTAAAACCCTCCCACACAGCTGTTCTCAGCACAGCTCACATTGTTAGATGGAGTTTCAGCGTCTGAACAAAAGACGATGGGTAAAAAAAAACAAAACCACAGGACGGAAGAAGGCAACAGATCGAGTGACTTGCTGCTGTTTTTGCTGAGTCAGCGAGCAGTTAAAGCCAAAAGGTTCAGCCAACGTCAACCCAGGAAACCGGGCCGGGTCGGCAGCACCGTGCAACAGCTGATTTTATCTGACTCCAACAGTCATAACGTGCAAATGAGAATAATTAATCAGTCATATCCTTGTGACTCATCGTGCATTATTACATATTTAATGGATCAGTTTTTGACGAGCTGTCACTTTTTCTGCAAGGCTCGTCTCAGCTGGGATCTGTGTCTGGTTTAATTACTGATTGATTGATTGATCTGATGTTTAAATTGTGTGTTTGTGTGTTCAGGCGTGCTGGTTCCTGAGAAGAAATGCCGAGAGAAACCCGCCAAGAGGTCGAAAAGGAGGCGAAGCAGCGATTCAGACAGCGACTACGTCTGCCCGGTGAAGCAGATAAAGACGGAAGAGGTCACGTCACAGCAGGTGAGTTGATTATTATGGGATGGAGACGGGTCGGTCGGTCGGTGGGAGGAGTCAACATAATCGTTTCTTTTTGTTTTGTTTTTTAAACATGAAGCTTAAAGGTACACTGTGTTGTGTTTTAAGTAATTTATTACCTCAAATCAACGTCTTCATTCATAAATAAGTCCCCTCAGGAGGAGAAGTGAGATTGTTGGCAGAGATCATTTTACACCAATGAGAAGAATCACTTCTCTGTATTTCCATAGGACGGGCGAGCTCTACGGAGGCTTCCATGTCCTTCCGCTCTATAAAAAACGATGAACTGGTGAGAGGGACAAAAAGCTCTACGTGGTACAGATAAGGCTAAAGGCGTTTTCACTCAGAGCCAGCGTGACTGTGGAACGGAGGAGGAGCTTAGCCAGACGCGCTCGTCAGCTGCAGTTTGAAGTTTGTTTGAAATAACGTACCTCATCACCCGAAACTAAACTTGATGAAGTGCTGTTTGAAGACATGTTGTTGTCACAGCTTCTTGAATCTTGACACATCCCGCCTGCCGTAGTTCCAACAGGTTGTAACGCACGTTCGAAAACGCGAGGCGCTAGAGAGCAGCATTCATTTGGATGCACAATAACATTTAACCACTAGATGGGAGAAATAATTCCACAGTGTCCCTTTAAACAGAGAAAGAGAAAGTGGAGCTGTGGTTGATCCGCCTGGTAGAACCGTTTTAACGGCGGTGCTTATAACGGGAATTGTGACTTGTAGTTCCCCCAGTAAACAAACCGCCCTCTTCGGCCATTGCGGTCCCTCCTGACTGGATGGCTGCCGATCCTCTTGGATTATATTACTCTGTCTCTGGTCGTTGCATTGCCAGGAGACACAGCTGCAAGCCGAAGAGGTCGGTGTGTTTAAAGGAGAAAGTACAGACGGCATTTTAGCAACGCATGCTGACTGCGGCAAAAGGCGTTTCCTCCGGTGTCTGAGAATACTTGAGCTGTGTCCTAACTTCGTACATGTACTCAAGCATCTAAATCTGGACTCTGCGCTTCATGTTTCAGGAAGATAAAAACCTCTGTGACACTCAGAGTGCTGTCGGAGAAATTCTGCTGCAGAGCGTCGTCCCCGCCCCGACAGAAGAGTTGGCCCAGTTCACCGCCACCACACAGGCAGACGGTGAGTTTAAACGGATTTTATTCTACAGTTTAGGACACCGGACAGTGATTACTGAGTCAACTGAAGCTTAAATGGTGTATCCTGTCTTAGTCATGGAAAGAAGCTGTTGATGAACATCATTAGTCATCGTTCTCGTGAGCAAAACTCACATCAGGAAACCTTATTGCCTCATCGCTACAGGCAAAATGAGTAATGCTTCCAAATTAGGAGGAGAAATCTGATTACTGAGCTGCTGCTGCTGCACACACGCTCGGATCAATAACCAGGTTACTGCATGAAAACGTGACCTCACTCCTCAGAGTAACTAGGTTTCTCCAGCGCACGATGTCCCGTCAGTGGTTAAAAACAAATTACTAAACAGACTCTGGCTGCTAACGTCTGATACAACCAGCTGATGCATCGTGATTTATCTTTCTCCCTGCAGTTGTCGATGAGATCACGCTGGACGTTCGGATCGAGGAGAGCGTCCCGGCTCCCACAGGAGGTAATAAACTGAAAAACATCGCAGCTCGGCAGGCAATTCTCTGGAAAAACATTTAGTCTGCATCTGTTTTTAACCACAATTTACTTGAAGTGAGCTCTTATTTTGAAAGGTTAAGCATCTGTTAACAATCCTTCCCTTTGTGTGTCTTCAGTCCAGGACTCCTTCAGCGTGGTGGTTCTGTATTTAGGACAGGAAGTCCTCCAACGTCAGATCCAGGGCACTGACACCAGGATAACGTACCAGTCGTCCTCTGCCGCCCCGCCGACCTCGGCCGTCCTGAAAGGCGGGTTTCCTCGCATCCAGCTGCCGGAGCCGCCCTCCACGCTGCCGGCCGGCCAGGAGCTGCAGGCGCTGTTCACCCTGCTGCCCTTCATGGAGAGAGGGGTGGCGCTGACCTCCACGTCGCAGGGAGTCTACGGCAGACGGTACTGCCAAGGGCGGGTATTCTGGACGGGGCCGCACACGACCGAACCGGGGCTGCACAAGATGGAGAGGAACACGGAGCCGGTGCTGCTCTTCAGCAAAGACGCCTTCAAACAACGTGAGTCGGGGAGATGCATCATTCATTAGCCTTAATGTCATTAAAACAGCTGAATGATCCTTTAATGGTTGAGGTTTCCATCATGGACCATGTTGTTCGGTTTAAACTACACATAAAGAAGCACGTTGTAAAGAAATATTAAGATTTTTTTTTTCTCTTCCTGATCAGAACTGGAATTCTACCGTACAAACGGCGGCGAGCCTCCTCAGTGCGGCGTCACTCTGTGTTTCGGAGAAGAGCTGAGCAACACTGAAGACCCGTCTCGAAAACTCATCATCGTTCATGTGAGTGTGTCGGTTTGATAATCTGCTCTCAGCTTCAACAAAACTAGTTAAAGAATTAAAGCTGCTTTGTTTACTTTTTTCAACATTTCATGAACTTAACGATAAACTGATGCGGTTAGTTGCAGCTCTAGACGTCTTTCTTCGATTATGATATCTCAGTTCTCTGGTCACACACATCACTGAGAGTAACAGACATGTTTTCTAAACAAAGAAATAAAGAAGTTCATGTAGAACATTTGCCGAATTTACAAGAAGGCCCAAATAATTAAGAATTCGTCAGAGTCAGCGTTTTACAAAGTTTATAAAGTCTCTCCTAACTCAACAACTCACTAAATTTAGTGATTTTTAAAGGGAGTCTGGTGACTTTCTCCTTCCACGTCAAAGAAGCAGTCTTTATCTGTTGTGTAAATCAGTTGTAGTGTTCAAACAGCTGCTAAATGTTGGTGAGACGCACTTTAGACACAGAAGCAGACAGGTTGGTACAGCGACAAGGAAAGGAACAACTTAATGTTCTTTGGATTTAATGCCGAATTTTCAGCAAAGCACCAATGATTTTGAATTTGATGTCGCTTTTTGCCAAAGTTTTTCAAGTTCCTCTTACTCTCAAAATTGTGCAACTTGTTAAGGGAGTCTGGTGATACTGAGGTTACGAGTTCAGTGGTTTGATCTGCTGATACACAGCGTGTTCACAAACATCGGCCAAAGAATGCGGTCCAGATACCGAGCCCGAACAAGGATTAAAAAAACAAATGTGGAAAGAAAGGAAACTTGAGCACCAAACTTGTGAGACACAATAATAACGCCGGTACCTCTTCTTGTGTTTTCTGTCCTCTGCAGATCACGTTGCCGTGGGCGCAGCAGCAGGTCCAGACCGCTCAGTCGTTCTTTGAGTCCATCTCCATCCTCCAGACTCTGGCCAGTCAGTCTCCACTGGGAGAAATCACTCTAAACCTGGTCCCCTGTGGGTCCGCCTGAGCACCGGGTCCAACATCGGGGAGGGGGGGGGGTTCATTTCAAAATAAGACACATCCCTACTTAAAAGCCATTCATACAAAATAAAAGCATTCAGGGCCGAGCGATAGGTCGACATTTTATCACATTGCACTGTAAAAGCGTCAATTAAAGGGAATTTTTGGACCATTTAAAACCCCCGATTCTAACTGACTTTCAAAATAAAAGCCTCTCGTTGGCGCAGCGCTTCTATTTTCTCGTATCGCTCGGCCCTCGTAGAACAGCACAAAACAAATCAAAGCACTTATGAGAAAAGTATCAAAAAAGAAAATTTTAAATTGTTTTGTCCTGTAAATGGACTCGGAGCTTTTTGAGACGGTGCTCGTAGAGATCAGTCGGTTTACTGGAAGCACTACATGTAAACAAGAGGAGTCGACCTCAGAGCTGCAGCGATACGCCGATCGGCAGAATTGATCTGTAAAACTTTTTTGATAATCAATTTGTCATTTTTCTATGTAAAAAAAACAAAAAAACAAACTCTTTCAGCTTCCATTTGCACTTTTCCTCGTCACATATGTCAGTAAACGTTATATCTTTTGTTTACCCTTACATCTCATAGACTTAACGACTAAGTGATTCTGTCAGTTGCAGCTCTAGTCGTCTTTCTTCGTTCTTGAAATCTAGAAAAACCTGTGAAAAAAAAATGTGGCGTGAACTCAGTCACGGCTGCACGTCTGTTTCCCCGTTAAGCCAGCGGTTCCCAACCTGTCGAGTCGAGACCCTCAGAAGAGGGACGCAAGGCGACACCTGAGGTGGTCGAGAGACAAAAACATGTCTGCTTCGCAAACTTATCTTGTGACCTGCTGGATTGTTCTAATGTTTAAAGAAATACTCTAAACGGTGTCACGAGGTTCGCAGGTTGGGAGCCGCCGCTCTGAGCAGCTGATGACTGTTTTGTTCACACTTAAGCGACATTTAAACCTCGTTCTTGAAGCTGCAACAGAAACCCCGAGTAGTTCAGTGGAACAGCTGTAGTGAGCAAAGATGTATCTCGCAGTAACTTGTTATCAGTTTTGTTTTTAATGTAACGCCTGCTGATCAGCTATTAGTTTTCATGTTAGCTTCCTGTTGTTAAACACAGACATCGATACATTTACAAATGTGTGTTAAAAGATGGTCTCTGACCAACCTTCATTCCTACTCCAGTTAGAAATCATCTGTTAGATTATCATGTGAGAAAATAATTTACAATAGTGTACAGAGTGTAGCTCGACCTTCTGTGTCTAAGAGAGGGTTAGTGTTTCACATTTACACTGCGTTAGACATTTTATAAGTTGTTCAGGATGTGTGAGGGGGAAAACAAACGTACAAAACATTTCAATATAAAAGTCTTGCAGTGAACACAGTCTGCTGAGGCTGTCTATGACTTGTATGAATGTTTATATACTGCTCATAATTGATAAATTATTACTTGTGTTTTATAGATAGTTCTGTTTTTTAGCGTGACACCAAACTGGATCAATTCAGCTTTCAAATCAATCATGATTCATCAGCCTTCAGCTTCAACTCGTTTGTGTTCACTGCAGGACTTTAATATTATAAAGGTGTTTCCGTTTTTTTGTCCACCCCTCGGAGCTTTGTCATATACAGAGGAATAACAGTAATACAGCAACAAAAGGACACAACAGGACCAGATAAACCACAGGTGCTTGGCAGTAGTGTTAAAAAGGTGTTTTTAAAAGGAGAAGTTTCCATTATACGTCAGCAGGGGTGTTGGGCTGAACCAAAAGGCACACTCTGACGGGGGGGGGGGTGGAAGACTACAGCGACCTATCAAACTGTAAATATTGTGTTATTTATGCATGTTTTATGTCACGTCTGTGTTCAGTCACAACTAATAAAGCATTAAAAATAAACCTGAACTCTGTGTGGTCGTGTGCGTGGTGATGACGTCAGAACACAAATAATCTGGACCCTGGTACAAACTGCCGCTACGAAACTGGTCTACATGCTGCCGTTGGCCGGCGAGGCGAGCTCCGCTATCTTGTTGTTTAGTTTCTGATTGGTCCAGTCCTTTGTAATGTCGTCCAGGTGGCTGTCGAAGTCCACCAGCAGCGAGTGATCGCCGGACTCCAGCATCTGACCGGCGATCGCCCGAGTCTCCTCCCACTGTCGCAGCATTATCCTGAACACAGCGAGGAGAAATAAAACACGGCAGAGGTCAGCGATGATGTAGAGACGAGACTGTGAAGACTCATTTATTAGGATTTAGTGTTGGACAGTACTGGAGACAAATACACCAATTCATCTCCACAAGGCATTTTGTTTGACTTTTGAGTTTATTCTCGACATTTGACTTTTTTCTTGAGGTGCGTAATGAAAAAAAAAACTCCTCCTCTCATTTTTTCCTCACCCCGTCACTATTACTCTTCTGTATATTCTCACTTTCTCTCATCATATTATCTTTCTTTATTTAAATCCTGTTTACATCTACAGTGTGATATTTTCTTCTCTGGAAGGAGCAGCTGTGACGTTCAGTTACCACGTGAATCAACAAAGTTTTCTGATACTGGATAGAAATCAGATCATCAGCATATAATTATTGTTTTACTACAAGGAAGTTACATTTTTTGTAGATTCTGGCGGACTCTTTGGATAAAAGATGTCTGATGAAGTGAAGATAACTTTGTTTTAGTTTAGCTTCTTTCCTCAATTCATCCTCAGAGCTCCACCATAAAAAAAAAAAATCTGTTTTTAAATGTATTCGTGGGAATCTGACCCAGAAACGGACATTACTAATCAGAGTTTACACTCGTGTTTCAACATCAGGAGGCAACACTTGTGTCTTGTGTCTTTATGATCCCCTCTGGTGAAACAGAGGGGAGATTACATAACTGCTCTTCTTATTATTTAATTTCTTAGTATCTAGTTTTGGGCATTTCCACTCTGGGTTTTTTTTTTATTTCGCAAACATTGAAAAGATGTGGATGGAAACACAGAGAAGGACATTTGTAAATGTTTGTGCATGTGCGGAGGTCTGAATGATCGTGACTCAAACTAACCACACTGGTGTAGTTTCACTTTGAATCACCAAAGTGAGTTTTCACCGTAAAAACAACCTCAGAGCTCAACAGGAAACATGTGACAGCGTCTGGTTATGTGGCATGTATAATTAATAATCAGGAAATTTCTACAAGACTCTTTAACATCTTTCAGTCTGAGAATGATGCAGTCGATGAGAGCATGAAGGAGGCGTTGCGCGGGGAAAACTCCCTTTTTGTTTTGGGCAGCAGCTCCTCGCTCTGCTGCTGCAAACCAACCACTCAGACTACAGACTGTGATGGTTTGTGGAGAAAACGGTGATTTGGTGTTGCAGACAAACAGACAGGAAGGTTTGAGTCTGTTTACAGTCTGAGAGGCTCAGCTCACGAGAAACACGACCCGCCGGCCGTCACTTACGTGTGTTTGTCTTTGAGCGTCCACCTTGAATCTTTGCGCTCGTACATCACGATGGGAGGAACCCGATAGTCTGGAGACATCTTACTGCCGTCGAGCTGCGACACCAGACAAAGAGACACATAATCAATAAATGAGACAACGAAATGATTTATAAAGCATAAAATGACTAAACTGATTTGTCAGGATAAGAGGAAGGTGTTAAAAACAAATGACAGCAGTTATTCTTACCATTAACAAAACTGCATTTTCAAACTGCTCAGAAATCTTATCGGCTATCTTCAGCGCGCATGGCGTCGGGCTGTCGAAGGCAGAAGATACATCGATTAAACAGAAAGTTAGAAAAGTTGACATCTTACACGTCACAAAGGTTCAATTTAGCTGAAATAAACCGAGGTCTGGAACTCACCTGCTGTCCGTTACGCAGGCGTTGGCCTGATAGTATCCTACTATCCTCTGCTGAGTCTGTGAACACCAAACATCCACCTGCAACAACAACACAACAGACCGTCGCTTTACAACAGACATTTACATCAAATGCAAAATCTCCTCTGGTCAGAGCAAAGATCATCTCTGCTCATGACAGGAACGCTTCCTCTGCAGCCGGACAAGCAGTCTGAAATATTAGTGACATAGTTGGTTTGAATTTCAAAGTAAAGGACGACGTGAGAATTTTTTAATTTTTTTCCATAAGTAGTTTTGGATTCATACACTGCTGAACTAAGTACTTCCTAAACTACTTGCATGCGTAATATGAAGTACTTTTACTGTGTACTTTTAGAGTAATACTTTGCCAAAATCCTTAACAGAGAAAAAGAATAAGGATATTTCGCCCAACTTTGAGGTTCGAATAAAAAACTTATTTTCCATAAGTTGTCCAAGATTCATATACTACTGAACTAAGTACTTCTTAGACTACTTTCATGTATAATAAGAAGTACTCTCACTGTGTACTTTTAGAGTAATCCTGGGTCAAAATCCTTACCAGATCACAAGAATAAGGATATTTCAGCAAACTTTGATGTGGAATAAAAACATAATTTCCATAAGTAGTCCAAGATTCATATACTACTGAACTAAGTACTTCATAGACTACTTGCCTGTATAATATGAAGTACTCTTACTGTGTACTTTTAGAGTAATCCTGGGTCAAAATCCTGACCAGATCACAAGAATAAGGATATTTCGCCCAACTTTGATGTGGAATAAAAAACGTATTTTCCATAAGTTTTCCAAGATTCATATACTACTGAACTAAGTACTTCCTAGACTACTTGCATGCATAATATGAAGTACTCTTACTGTGTACTTTTAGAGTAATACTTTGTCAAAATCCTGACCAGATCACAAGAATAAGGATATTTCGCCCACATTTGATGTGCAATAAAAAACGTATTTTCCATAAGTTGTCCAAGATTTATGTACTACTGAACTAAGTACTTCCTAGACTACTTGCATGCGTAATATGAAGTACTTTTACTGTGTACTTTTAGAGTAATCCTTTGTCAAAATCCTTAACAGAGAACAAGAATAAGGATATTTCGCCCAACTTTGAGGTCGAATAAAAAACGTATTTTCCATAAGTTGTCCAAGATTCATGTACTACTGAACTAAGTACTTCATAGACTACTTGCATGTATAATATGAAGTATTCTTACTGTGTACTTTTAGAGTAATCCTTTGTCAAAATCCTTAACAGAGAACAAGAATAAGGATATTTCGCCCAACTTTGAGGTCGAATAAAAAACTTATTTTCCATAAGTTGTCCAAGATTCATGTACTACTGAACTAAGTACTTCATAGACTACTTGCATGTATAATATGAAGTATTCTTACTGTGTACTTTTAGAGTAATCCTGGGTCAAAATCCTTAACAGAGAACAAGAATAAGGATATTTCGCCCAACTTTGAGGTCGAATAAAAAACTTATTTTCCATAAGTTGTCCAAGATTCATGTACTACTGAACTAAGTACTTCATAGACTACTTGCATGTATAATATGAAGTATTCTTACTGTGTACTTTTAGAGTAATCCTTTGTCAAAATCCTTAACAGAGAACAAGAATAAGAATATTTCGCCCAACTTTGAGGTCGAATAAAAAACTTATTTTCCATAAGTTGTCCAAGATTCATGTACTACTGAACTAAGTACTTCATAGACTACTTGCATGTATAATATGAAGTATTCTTACTGTGTACTTTTAGAGTAATCCTGGGTCAAAATCCTTAACAGAGAACAAGAATAAGGATATTTCGCCCAACTCTGAGGTCGAATAAAAAATGTATTTTCCATAAGTTGTCCAAGATTCATGTACTACTGAACTAAGTACTTCCTAGACTACTTGCATGCGTAATATGAAGTACTTTTACTGTGTACTTTTAGAGTAATACTTTGTCAAAATCCTGACCAGATCACAAGAATAAGGATATTTCGGCCAACTTTAAGGTCGAATAAAAAACGGATTTTCCATAAGTTGTCCAAGATTCATGTACTACTGAACTAAGTACTTCATAGACTACTTGCATGTATAATATGAAGTATTCTTACTGTGTACTTTTAGAGTAATCCTGGGTCAAAATCCTTAACAGAGAACAAGAATAAGGATATTTCGCCCAACTTTGAGGTCGAATAAAAAACTTATTTTCCATAAGTTGTCCAAGATTCATGTACTACTGAACTAAGTACTTCATAGACTACTTGCATGTATAATATGAAGTACTCTCACTGTGTACTTTTAGAGTAATCCTGGGTCAAAATCCTGACCAGATCACAAGAATAAGGATATTTCGCCCAACTTTGAGGTCGAATAAAAAACGTATTTTCCATAAGTTGTCCAAGATTCATGTACTACTGAACTAAGTACTTCCTAGACTACTTGCATGCGTAATATGAAGTACTT
>JBBNBP010000822.1:0-33797 GCA_039737535.1 Lagodon rhomboides
CAGAACTGAGAACTAAAAACGAGCTTTGTGAACAGCTGAAATATCCAAAAATCAAAGGAGCAACACAAAGAGTTAAAACAAAGTTAACAACAAGTTAAGTCAAATCAGGAGAAACACAATGAGCACAAAAACAGACACACACCACAGACACACACCACAGGGAGACACTGGAGGACAGGCTCAAGTGAAACACAGCTGGACAACACAAGACGGACGGACAAAGACATCAGGGAGCTCACACACTGTTTACACACAAACACAATACAGGTGGACACAGAACAAGACAAAGAGGTGGAACTGAGAAGCAACACACAACACATGAGATCAAACCTTCAAAATAAAACAGGAAGTCACACAAACACAAACACATATTCACACTGAATAAACACAAACCAGCACATTTCATATAAGAATCTTTATTATTGTGTCACTGATGTTTACTGTGATGTGTTAATTAATGAAGGCCTGCATGTTCGGTTAAACTGTCATCTTTACAGATCTTTAGTCAGAATAATCATAAGAACATATTTATAAAACCCTAAAAGTACACTGTGGCTGTGATGTCAGACATTATTATACAATATTACATTCATCACATGGTCACATGTTTCAAATGAATTCAAAACCAGTAAATGATGTACAGAGTTAAATACAGTCAGATCTGCAGGAAGTGCCCTTTAGCTGACCTCAGTTCTGTAGATAATGTAAGAGCGCCGGCTGCTGGACACTTTCAGCAGTGCATCATGGGGTTTATCTCCTGAATGAAACCATCAGTCACCTGAAACAAGGTGACTGTGATTACACTCAGCCTAAACTCTAAACCACCACCTTTCTAAGGAAACAGTCAGAATCAGACAGAAACAGAACCTGTGACTCTTAATTCAGTAAACAGTTAAATTTTGCATGTGTTTGCTCTCAGTGTTGAATCAGTTAAAAATAAAAACACAGTCTGTAGTCTGCTTTCACTCAGGAGTGGTGGACGACCACACTGAGAATATTAGCCCCGTAGTTAACATTATAATCCAAAAACCTAAGAGCTGTATCGTCGGCAACTGGACCTGTTTCAGTGTCTTAAAGAAGTTTCACCTCTTAACCTGGAGGCTTCATCAGTTCTAACTGACTGGAGGAGCTGCAGGCTTTTAAACTATGTATGGGAGTGTCCTCACAGGGTTGTTAAGGACACTGTGAGCTCTGAGTTTCAGAGTCGTTAGGCCCACTTGTGGGTCTTGACCCAACTGGCCTTCATGTGGGTTTCTAAGGCTATCTGAGAACCATTGAGTCCGAGTCAACCAGGTTCTACGCTTACATTGTTGACGCAGCTGTTCGGAACTGTGGCCGCAAGGTCTCCGGTGCTTGTCGTGGCGGCAATCCCCGAACCCGGTGGTGGACACCGGAAGTAAGGGATGCTGTCAAGCTGAAGAAGGAGTCCTATCGAGCCTGGTTGGCTCGGGGGACTCCTGAGGCAGCTAATGGGTACCAGCAGGCCAAGCGTGGGGCAGCACGGGCGGTCGCAGAAGCAAAAACTTGGGTCTGGGAAAAGTTCGGGGAGGCCATGGAGGAGGACTACCGGTCGGCCTCGAGGAAATTCTGGCAAACCGTCCGGTGCCTCAGGAGGGGGAAGCAGTGCTCCACCAACACTGTTTACAGTGGGGGTGGGGAGCTGCTGACCTCGACTGGGGACATTGTCGGACGGTGGAAGGAATACTTCGAGGATCTCCTCAATCCAACTGACACACCTTCTGTAGAGGAAGCAGAGACTCGGGACTCTCTCTCTCGAGGTTGATTCATCCATCACTCAAGCCGAAGTCACTGAGGTAGTTCGGAAGCTCCTCAGTGGCAAGGCACCGGGGTGGATGAGATCCGCCCTGAGTACCTCAAGTCTGTGGGGCTGTCTTGGCTGACACGTTCCAGCAGCATCGCGTGGCAGTCGGGGACAGTGCCTCTGGACTGGCAGACTGGGGTGGTGGTCCCTCTATTTAAAAAGGGGGACCGGAGGGTGTGTTCCAACTATCGGGGATCACACTCCTCAGCCTCCCTGGGAAAGTCTATTCCAGGGTACTGGAGAGAAGAAGAAAGGTCCTGGCCGTGGAACACTGGACCAGCTCTATACCCTCCACAGGGTGCTCGAGGGTTCATGGGAGTTTGCCCAATCAGTCCACATGTGCTTTGTGGACTTGGGGAAGGCATTCGACTGCGTCCCTCGTGGCATTCTGTGGGAGGACCCAGGCTGCTGGAGTGACTATGTCACTCGGCTGGCCTGGGAACGCCTTGGGATCCTCCTGGAAGAGCTGGGGGAAGTGTCTGGGGAGAGGGAAGTCTGGGTGTCCCCAGGGCTGGACTGGTAATCTGGCATACTGGGCATTTTCCCGGTGGGCAGACAGTCCTCAGGGGCCGATGCTGTTGGATTTTTTTTTTTTTTTTCACCCTTCCATGTGCTGTCCCCTGTAACTCCCACTAGTTTCACAGTGTTGAGCATGAGGAGTGGCAACATGGAGCAACCAAGAGAAAGAAAGGGGCCTGACAAACCCAACCGGACCCGCGGGTTCGGACGAAGAAATATGCAAATCTCTCGGGTCGGGTCGGGCCTCAGGCTTCCTCTTTTCCTGCTCATAAAACACATTTCTCGCAGGTTGTAGCCTAAATAATATGTTGTTTGTTGTGAATCATGGCTGTTCACGTGGTGAAGAGTAAGTGTGGCTGCCGGCTTCATGGAGAGGGGCAGACCTGACCCCGCTGCATGCACAGTGTATGAGTGAAACCATGCGGGCGCCCACGGGGGTTGGACAGACAGGTTTGGGCTTAAAAACCCGCGGGCCGGGTCGGGTTGTAATTTTCAGGCCCGTTGGGAACTCTAATTACATGAGAATGATGAGCAATGGCGATTGATTAATATCAATATTAATTGGTATTGCATACTTACCAAAATCTGGCAGCCACGGCAACTTATTCTGATAAAATAGCAAACGGTCAAGGCTGAGAAGTGTTGGATGAGCAGCAAGTGTCCATTTTAGGCTACATCATAGCATTTTAGATATTTAGGTTAAAAGTGTGTTGAAAGGCTACATAGTAGTTTGAATTTGTAGCAGCCCTCTAGGCTGTGGTTAAACATGTTTTAAAAAACAGATTCTAAAACTGCTAAATGATAAAAGCTGATGAAAGGCTTTGCAATTTAAGCACGTAAGTGTAAAAAAAAGTATTAAAGTATTATTAGCAAAAGGTATGCCCACACTGAATAAGAGTAAGACTGTGTCAAATGCTTATAAGACAGATTTGCTTTGCATAAAGCAGCCCTTTTTTTAGGCCCGATACAAATGCATGTTATAGCTTTTGAAAGGCGGGAGCACCGTTTAACCTGAAGAATTAGAATTGAGCTGCTATATCAGGGAAATTCAGAAAAAAACATATTAGAGATGATTTCAATAATTAGAGTTGGGTTTGGGATAATAGTAAAATACATTCCTTCGGGGAACACATACATAAATTACTAGTTGGTTGTGCTCCGCTATATGAGGGGCCGGTCTAAGCCAAAAATGCCAGGGCCGATTTTTTGTCCCAGTCCAGCCATGGTTGTCCCTACTCAGACTGACTGCTGCCCCTGCGACCCGGCCCCGGATAAGCGGAAGAAAATGGATGGATAGTCAGCATGGTGTCAAAGGTTCAACAAAGAATCCTGTTGGATGGATGACATCAGTTTATTAACTCAACAGATAGTTTGGGTTTAAAGTTAAACATGGTTCTGATATGTGAATATATGCCTTGAAAGAACCAGTTAAATACAGAAGCCAAAACTCAGCAGTCTTCATGTGTTTCATCGATGCATCCAAAGCATTTGATCATGCAAACCATAAAAAGTTGTTTGTTAAACTGAGCCAGAGGGGGGCGCCACAACACACAACTCCATTCAGGGTCAGTGATGACATCAGACAGGGAGGAATATTGTCTCCAGTTATTTTTAAATATATAGATGATAGCCTGTAATAACAGCTGCATGATTGCCGATACTCTAGTGAACTTTATTACGTACGCCGATGATCTTCTAGTCTTTAGTTCAAATATCACCAGTCTCGTCGACATTTTATTACAGAACAAACTAGATGATGATAATCATTTTTATAGGCAATGCCGCACAATGTACGCAGGTAGTGAAGGTAGTGAGGTCTGTACAATCTCTGGTATGCTTGGGGAGGGAGTTCCCCAAACATTTGGTCCCAGGTTCAGTGTTTGGTTCTGTGTGGTGGAGTGAGGAAGTCTGCGTTGGAGGAACAGAGGGTATAGCACGGGTTGTGGCAGTGGAGCAGGTCGGCAGGGTAGGAGGGGCCCTGGTTCAAGATTCAAGATTCAAAGTGTTTATTGTTGGATGCACAGTAAAGAAACATGTTCTCAGTTATGTAATAAAATTTTTCCTTTGCTGTCATGAATGCCAACAGTGTAATAAAGAAATATATTCTTGCAAAATATACAATATACAATGTAAATAGAAAAAGTAGCAACAATAATAATAATAATAACAATAAAATAAAACAGTGCAAATCTGAAAACTGTGCGGTTATGCATGTGCTGGTTGTGGAGGGCTTTAGATAGTGTTCCTCTGTGAAGTCTTCAGGCTGTAGAACCAGCAGGAACACATGAGGTCCAGGATCAGAGGCAGAAGTCCCCCCTATCAAATATCTTCTCAGACTGGTTTCCAGGAGTGAGATAGACCAGGGAGACAGCAGATCTTGAGTTTTTATGAGACCTATTGTTTTATCCTTTCAAATTGCAGAGTGTTTTCTTGGATAATCTGCTTGTATATACTCAGTTTGTGCTCATTCTTTTCAAGTTGGAAGTTCAGCTCCCTCGGATCAGACACTGAAAAGAAAGCACTGACTTGACAAGTGCAGACTAGTGTTGTGCAGTTAATCAGAAAAACAACCAGTGAGGATGTCGCACCTTTTTAAGGTGGATTTAAGATTACTGTCATCCATTTTCAACTTTAAATGTCCTTATGAACCATTGAGCTGGCAAGTAAAAATTAAATAAACTCTGAGTCTGTACCCATCACCTATAAATCTTGTTAATAAATAGTATCTATATTTATAGGTATTAATATTGATGAAAATATTTCTGACCGTTCAGTGAAACTTACTGTTGGGTCGCAGCAGTTCCAAGCTGCTGCTTCTTAAAGTTGGCACATATGGCTCTGTAGAGATACAGATAATTGTAGATATTCATTCATTCATTCATTCATTCATGTCATGTCATGTCATGTCCTCTGCCCCTGCTCCCTAGTTTGTGTGTGTGCAAGCCTGATTACAGATGGGAGACTGCTGTGCTAGAGTCAGGACCTCTCAGCTGCTGTTCATCTGGTCATCAACCCATACTTCTTAAGATCCTGGGCCACAATCAGTCAGCACTGGATTATAGACACTGCTACCAGTTAGTGACGTCGCCAGCTCTCAACACGATCTCTGCCAGTACTCTGTTGTCTTAGCCTTTCAAAACCTAACCTGTTCTCTCTTCTGCACACCAGCTACACCCTCCGCCCTGACTCCAGCCTGAGCTCATTCTCCACCAGCCTGCCCATCTGCCTTCATCTGCCTGCGCCAGTCTCTCTGCCATACCACTCTTCACAATAAACACTCTTGTTACCTGACCACTGCCTCTGCCTCCTTCCCTGCTCCTGAGTCCGCCTACCCGGCCTTGACAATTCGCCCACATGTAATCAATAATGGGCCTTCACATTACAGTGATTCTTGGTGTCCACATCCAGCATCAGTAGAATGATACAATTATCAGCTACTCTGACTTGACAAGTGCAGACTAGTGTTGTGCAGTAAATCAGAAAAACAACCAGTAAGGATGTCGCACCTTCTTTAAGGTGGACTTAAGATTACTGTCATCCATTTTTAACTTTAAATTTCCTTATTAACCATTGAGCTGGCAAAGAAAAATGAAATAAACTGTGAGTCTGTACCCATCACCTATAAATCTTGTTAATAAATAGTATCTATACCTATAGGCATTAATATAGATGAAAATATTTCTGACCGTTCAGTGAAACTTACTGTTGGGTCGCAGTCGTTCCAAGCTGCTGCTTCTTACAATTGCCACATATGGCTCTGTAGAGACACAGATAATTGCAGATATTCATTCATTCATTCATGTACATGTAATCAATAATGGACCTTCCCATTACAGTGATTCTTGGTGTCCACATCCAGCATCAGTAGAATAATATCAGCTACTCTGAGTCTGTCCCCATCACCTATAAATCTTGTTGATAAATAGTATCTATACCTATAGGTATTAATATAGATGAAAATAATTCTGACCGTTCAGTGAAACTTACTGTTGGGTTCGCAGCAGTTCCAAGCTGCTGCTTCTTACAATTGGCACATATGGCTCTGTAGAGACACAGATAATTGAAGATATTCATTCATTCATTGATGCACATGTAATCAATAATGGACCTTCTCATTACAGTGATTCTTGGTGTCCACATCCAGCATCAATAGAATGATACAATTATCAGCTACTCTGCGTGAACCAAGTCAGTTATACTTGAATCTGTATCAACATCTGGAGGACACTCATACGTCCCGTCTCAGCTGTCCAGGTTCAGAAGCAAAAGCATCAGATATCTTCTCAGCCTGGGTTTGAAAAGTGAGGTAGAACATGGAAACATTGCTGAGGGTATTCTTGGAACTAGACTGGTACATACTCAGGTCGTGCTCAGTCTCTCCCAGTGCATTGTTCCACGCTGAACTCCTGAGAGACAAGCTTTTCTCCAGCGGATCAACCCTCGGATCAGACTCTGAAAAGAAAACACGGACTTGACAAGTGCAGACTAGTGTTGTGCAGTAAATCACAAAAACAACCAGTAAGGATGTCGCACCTTCTTTAAGGTGGACTTAAGATTACTGTCATCCATTTTTAACTTTAAATTTCCTTATTAACCATTGAGCTGGCAAGAAGAAATGAAATAAACTGTGAGTCTGCACCCATCACCTATAAATCTTGTTAATAAATAGTATCTATACCTATAGGTATTAATATTGATGAAAATATTTCTGACCGTTCAGTGAAACTTACTGTTGGGTCGCAGCAGTTCCAAGCTGCTGCTTCTTACAATTGGCACATATGGCTCTGTAGAGACACAGATAATTGCAGATATTCATTCATTCATTCATTCATTCATGTCATGTCATGTCATGTCCTCTGCCCCTGCTCCCTAGTTTGTGTGTGTGCAAGCCTGATTACAGATGGGAGACTGCTGTGCTAGAGTCAGGACCTCTCAGCTGCTGTTCATCTGGTCATCAACCCATACTTCTTAAGATCCTGGGCCACAATCAGTCAGCGCTGGATTATAGACACTGCTACCAGTTAGTGACGGCGCCAGCTCTCAACACGATCTCTGCCAGTACTCTAGTTGTTGTCTTAGCCTTTCAAAACCTAACCTGTTCTCTCTTCTGCACACCAGCTACACCCTCCGCCCTGACTCTAGCCTGAGCTCATTCTCCACCACCCTGCCCATCTGCCTGCGCCAGTCTCTCTGCCATACCACTCTTCACAATAAACACTCTTGTTACCTGACCTCTGCCTCCTTCCCTGCTCCTGAGTCCGCCCACCCGGCCTTGACAATTCACCCACATGTAATCAATAATGGGCCTTCACATTACAGTGATTCTTGGTGTCCACATCCAGCATCAGTAGAATGATACAATTATCAGCTACTCTGACTTGACAAGTGCAGACTAGTGTTGTGCAGTAAATCAGAAAAACAACCAGTGAGGATGTCGCACCTTCTTTAAGGTGGGCTTAAGATTACTGTCATCCATTTTTAACTTTAAATTTCCTTATGAACCATTGAGCTGGCAAAGAAAAATTAAATAAACTGTGAGTCTGTACCCATCACTTATAAATCTTGTTAATAAATAGTATCTATACCTATAGGTATTAATATTGAT
This sequence comes from Lagodon rhomboides, assembly GCA_039737535.1. Lineage (NCBI taxonomy): Eukaryota > Metazoa > Chordata > Actinopteri > Spariformes > Sparidae > Lagodon > Lagodon rhomboides. The sequence goes on from JBBNBP010000822.1 coordinate 7,947, forward strand.
GAAAATATTTCTGACCGTTCAGTGAAACTTACTGTTGGGTCGCAGCAGTTCCAAGCTGCTGCTTCTTACAATTGGCACATATGGCTCTGTAGAGACACAGATAATTGCAGATATTCATTCATTCATTCATGTACATGTAATCAATAATGGACCTTCTCATTACAGTGATTCTTGGTGTCCACATCCAGCATCAGTAGAATGATACAATTATCAGCGACTCTGCCTGAACCAAGTCAGTTATACTTGAATCTGTATCAACATCTGGAGGACACTCAATCGTCCCGTCTCAGCTGTCCAGGTTCAGAAGCAAAAGCATCAGATATCTTCTCAGCCTGGGTTTGAAAAGTGAGGTAGAACATGGAAACATTGCTGAGGGTATTCTTGGAAACTAGACTGGTACATACTCAGGTCGTGCTCAGTCTCTCCCAGTGCATTGTTCCCCACTGAACTCCTCAGAGACAAGGTTTTCTCCAGCGGATCAACCCTCGGATCAGACTCTGAAAAGAAAACACTGACTTGACAAGTGCAGACTAGTGTTGTGCAGTAAATCAGAAAAACAACCAGTAAGGATGTCACACCTTCTTTAAGGTGGACTAAAGATTACTGGCATCCATTTTCAACTTTAAATTTCCTTATGAACCATTGAGCTGGCAAATAAAAATGAGATAAACTGTGAGTCTGTACCCATCACCAGTTCTCATAAACAACTCACCAATTCCTGTCATCATCACCCATCGGGAGCAATCATCAAGAATCCATCATATTCACTCTGTGAACTTAAATAACCTCAGACCTCTCCCAAAACATCATCAGTCCACACATACTGTTGGTAAGTCACCTGTCACTATAAACATGGCACTTTTAAACATACGCTCCCTTCAAAACAAATCATTTATTATTAACGACCTGATTTTAGATAATAAGGTTGACTGTTTATTTCTAACTGAAACATGGCTGGGTACAGACGCGCCAGTTATTCTCACTGAGGCCTCCCCACCAAATTTTAACTTCACATTCTCCCTGAGAAGTGGCAGGAAAGGTGGTGGTACTGCATCGATAACTAATACATCATTAAATATTAAACAAATTGTATTTGATCAGTACACCACCTTTGAGCATCATGCAGTTGTTTTTAATAATAACCCAATTCTGTGTGTCACCGTATACAGACCACCGAAGCATGATGCTGCTTTTATCAGTGAATTTTCTGAATTTTTATCAATAATCCATGCCACTTACAATTTTATCATTATATCTGGTGATTTTAACTTACACATAGACAATCCATCTGACTCTTTGACCAAAGACTTTTTAAATTTATTGAGTTGCTTGGATTTTACTCAGCATGTCACACAGCCGACTCACAACAGAGGACATACTCTGGATCTTGTCCTCAGCTATGGCCTGTCAACCAGTGTGTCCTCTGTTGTTGACTTGGCTGTGTCGGACCATTACTGTGTGTTTTTTAATATCACCAGTTTTATTCAACGGGAGACCTCGGTGCGAACTGTCAGGAAACGCTATATTACCTCTGAAGTGGCTGCAAATTTTATTGAAATCTTGGGTAAGCATCCGTCAGCTACTGTACCGGCACCTTGTGATTTTATTTTTGAATGTTTTACGAAAAAACTGGAATCAACACTTGATCTCGTAGCTCCACTAACAACCAAGAAAATACTGCCTAAGCGCACAGCTCCGTGGAGAACTGAGGAGATCAAAAAATTGAAAAGAAATTGCAGGGTAGCTGAACGGAAATGGAGGAAAAATAAATTAACAATTAATCACCAAATATACCGTGAGCAATTAAAAACATACAACATTGCTCTCAGGAACGCAAGATATACCTACTTTACCAACATAATCACTGATCATAAAAATAACCCAAGAATCCTATTTAATACTATTGATCTTCTGATGAACCCTGATTTTAATAGATATCAAAATTCTCCTACAGACTCCCTTTGTGAGGACTTTGCAGACCACTTCAGAGGCAAAATTGATTTTATAAGATCCTCTATTTTATCTGATCAAAATACTGTTTTTAATACCTTAGAATGTTTGTTTTTACCCGAGGAAACACTGGATCCCAAGTAAAACCAACAACCTGCCTTTTAGATCCTATTCCCACAAAACTTTTTAAAACATTTTATGGATTCTTTGAAGTTGAGGTCTTGAATATCGTGAATTGTTCTCTTCAGACGGGTACTTTCCCAACTGCCCTTAAAACGGCAGTGGTGAAACCCCTTCTGAAGAAGAACAATTTAGATCCTAATGTTCTTAATAACTATAGACCAGTGTCCAACTTACCATTTTTAAGTAAAATTTTAGAAAAACTTGTTTTTATTCAGTTGAATGACTTTTTAAATAACCGTTCTGTTTTTGAGAAATTTCAATCTGGATTTAGGACGAACCACAGTACAGAGACTGCTTTACTGAAAATTGTTAATGATCTTAGGTGCAACTTGGACTCACACAAGCTTACAGTCCTTGTGCTACTGGATCTAAGCGCTGCTTTTGATACAGTAGATCACCTGATTCTTTTAAACAGACTAAGACACCTGGTCGGCCTCTCTGGTACTGTCCTCCAATGGTTCAGTTCTTATCTCACAGATAGAAAATTTCTTGTAAGTTTGGACACTTGCTCCTCAAAGATTCATGAAATTAAATGTGGTGTGCCCCAAGGCTCAATTTTAGGTCCTGTACTTTTTAATTTATACATGCTCCCACTGGGAAATGTCATCAGGGGGCATGGTATCAACTTCCACAGCTATGCGGACGACACACAGCTGTACATATCCATGTCCCCTGATGACACAGGGCCAATTGATGCCCTTTTTAAGTGTATTTCAGACATCAAGTCCTGGATGGCAGAAAACTTCTTACAGCTCAACCAGGGCAAGACTGAGGTTTTAATTATCGATCCTAAGGCACAGAGAGAGAAACTTTTATCAAAACTTCAGTCACTGTCTTTAAATCCTTCCAATCAGGTAAAGAATCTGGGCGTCATCTTTGACTCTGAGCTCAATTTTATTCCACATATTAAACATGTAACTAAAACTGGATTTTACCATTTAAAGAACATAGCCAGAGTCCGCCCCTTTCTCTCTCGTGCTAACACAGAGACGCTGATGCATGCTTTTATCTCCAGTCGTATTGACTACTGTAACGCCCTGCTTTCTGGTCTTCCAAAAAGAAGCATCTCAAGTCTACAACTTTTACAGAACTCTGCAGCACGTGTGCTGACGAAGACCAGAAAGCGGGCACATATTACACCGGTTTTAAAATCACTGCATTGGCTCCCTGTGTGTTTTAGGATTGATTTTAAGGTTCTTTTAATGGTTTTTAAATGTCTTAGGGGTCTTGGGCCTTCTTATCTGTCAGAATTGCTTTTACCATATGAACCCTCCCGCGCCCTTAGATCCTCCGGCACTGGCCTTTTAATAATCCCCAAAGTTAGAACACGTACCTACGGTGAGGCATCTTTTCAGCACTATGGCCCCCGTCTATGGAATAGCCTGCCGGAGAACCTGAGGGCCGCAGAGAGTGTTGATATTTTTAAAAACAGGCTCAAGACCCACCTATTTAATTTGGCTTTCAACTGATGTTTTATTTATTTATTATTTATTTATTTATTTATTTATTTATTTATTTATTTATTTATTTATTTATTTATTTATTATTTATTATGTATTTATTAATTTATTTATTTATCTTAGTCAGTTTCTATTCTGTTATGTCTATTCTTTTTACTTTTTATGATAGACTTCATTTTAGTTATCTCTATGTTACTTTCTTTTATTTATTTGTTTATTTTATGTTCTTAGCCTATGTAGTTTTATGCTTTTATTCCTTATCTCCAGTAGTTTTTATGTTTTATTCCCTATCTCCAGTGTTTCCTCAGTGGGGGCCGTCTGCACTGGGGGCTGTGATCGGCTCTGGCTGGGATGTCTCTTACCCGTGGCAAACATCGGCTTGGCCATTGGGGGTCTGCGGCAGTGCTCCACTGCTGTGGGCCCCTCGCTGGCCTGTAGCTTGGTGGGCGCCCGGGTGGAGGCGTCCTGGTCGTGGGCTGTGAGCAGCGCCTGGTGCAGACGACCTCCTGTGATAGTGTTTCCTGACCTGGCTCCTCTGTACTCAGCCACATGTTTCTAAGTTTACTTTATTGATCTATGTGTATGTGTGTGTGTGTGTGTGTGTGTGTGTGTGTGTGTGTGTGTGTCTGTTTTTTGTTTTGTTTTTTTCCGAAATGTGTATGTACGTGTGTATGTGCTGGGGTGGGGGCTGCTTTTAAACATGTAAAGCACTTTGTGCTACATTTTTATGTATGAAAAGTGCTTTATAAATAAAGTTTGATTGATTGATTGATTGATCACCTATAAATCTTGTTAAAAAATGGTATCTATACCTATAGGTATTAATATAGATGAAAATATTTCTGACCGTTCAATGAAACTTACTGTTGGGTCGCAGCAGTTTAATTCTTCTGCGTCTTCGCGTATTTCGACCTGTAGAGGCACAGATAATTGCAGATATTCATTCATTCATTCATTCATAATAATAAGAAGAAGAATACATTGTATTTTTATAGCGCTTTTCAATGACCCAAAGACAGTTACAGAGAAATTGGGGGGGGGGGGGGCATACAGGGGGGACGAGGAAAAGACAACAAAAAAAAAAACGAGCAGAGTGATGGAGTGCAATACAGGGGGGAGGTACTAACGGAAAAGGACAGGACGCCGGTTATGGGTAGGGGAGGTCATAGGCTTGGCAGAAGAGATATAGATTACTGTCATCCATTTTTAACTTTAAATTTCCTTATTAACCATTGAGCTGGCAAATAAAAATGAAATAAACTGAGTCTGTACCCATCACTTATAAATCTTGTTAATAAATAGTATCTATACCTATTGGTATTAATATAGATGAAAATATTTCTGACCGTTCAGTGAAACTTACTGTGTTGCAGCATTTCCAAGGCGCTGGGACTTACAGGTTGCACACATGAACCTGCAGAGACACAGATAATTGCAGATATTCATTCATTCATGCATTCATTCACGCACATGTAATCAATAATGGACCTTCACATCACAGCATTAATAGAATGATACAGTTATCATCTACTCTGCCTGAAATAAGTCAGTTATACTTGAATCTGTATCAACATCTGGAGGACACACCTCCATACCTGTGATGCCTGTAACTCAATGAAAAAATACTTCCTGACAAACAAGGAGAAAAAGAAAACAGCTTGTTGTCTTCAGGACAAAGCTGTGAGTCTTTTGGATTTGGATTGCAGTCCTTTCCAGCCTCTACTGGCCAGAGACTGGGTCCATACGGACAAGTCACCGGTCACTTACTGACAAGTAAATTAGAGCTACTGAAACACTGACCAAGAGCAGTGATGTCAGCCTCTAATTTTGGGACCATTCATCTGAATCTACAGCACACCTGAAGGGTCAGATTGATCTCTTCACAGCCCATCAGTGAGAACTCTGGAGAGCTAGTTAGGACAGGAGGCCTCCTTAAAAAATACACAATACATTTTAAGCCTCACTAGAAGCGAAGTGACTGAGAGAGGCAGTGAACAGAGTGTAAGTCCCTGACTAAATTCAAATCAAGACAACTTTAACATGTTTCCGTTTGCATCCCAGCTAAATGCTGCAATGCTAGATGGGAAGTTAGATGAGAATATTTCTCACTTAGTTTAGTTTAACTTACTCTGGGGAAGTTCGTTGCTCCTGATGCTGCTGCGGAGTGCCAAAAGGTGCGCAGCTCCCGCTGTAGGGATAGAGAAAGTGTAGATATTCATTAGTTATTTCGTTCACATGTAATCTGTAACAATGCTGCTCATTACAGTGACATATATATATAGAGCCCACTGTCACAGATACGATTTCTCTAAAATGTTTATATTTTGTTTGGAGGATTGTCCTTTTCCCTCCTGCACCTGGACCAATAGCATGGACTTCAGTTATGGATGGTTTTATACGATTCAAGTCATATGAGTTAGAAGATCTCATTTAAGGTTTCAAGCACTAATGGGAACATTGCAATGTAACCCAACCTCTTTTTTCACTTTGATTGTTTTTCTTTGCAAAGCTTTTAAACATCCCAATGATGACCCTGTCTGTTATCACTCTGTCTGTCAACAATTTTCTTTCCTTATTTTGTCATTTGTTTGTTGTAATAGAAAAAAAAACTACAGTAAAAATTATTTTTTATAGAAAGACCCTAACTACTTCATCAGCAGTGTGGCTGCTTCTCTAATCAGGGCGTTCTTTCCAGTCCTATCACTGAGAGCAGCAGGACAGCGATGTCCCTACAGGTGTGCAGGTATTTTGGCCGCCTGCTTTGGGACCAGAATAGCTCGGTCATAGCACCTACCACCCTGCCAGCTGCTGTTTTGTGGCCCAGCAGTGACTCATGTCACTCTCCTGTGGTCAGCTACTAATTGTAAATCACACTATACAGAACCGGCTTGCCCCGCCTCAAGAGTTAACGACCAGGAAAAGAAATGTCCTCATATTTGATATTGAGTTCATGTAGTGATAGATCTTACTCTACTTTGAATGTCTTTAACAACAATGGCCTCATTGAGTTGAACTGTGATTTCTGATTAACCTGTCTCAGCTCAACTGTGATGACTTCCAGAGATATATTATCAACTTCAGTAATTTACGTGTCTATAAACAACATGTGTCCCACAAGTGGACAAATATGTTGAAGGATGTTATTTGAGGAATTATTGGGACTGATGACAAGAATCTCTGTTTTGTCAGAGTTTAGTCGAAGGAAATTATGAGACGTCCAATTCTTTACAGCAGTTAACAGTTTTGGAGAGAGTTTAAGTTGCAATAATCATTTGGTTTTACAGAGACATATAACTGCGTGTCATCAGCGTAACAATAATAAGACATTAAACCGAACTGAGCTACAATCCCACCCAGGGGAAGGTGTGCTCTCCATTGTTGTCTTTCACGATTTGGCCCAAGCGTGTTAACAGCTCTGGAAGTTCAAGATCCTTGTGCCACAAAAACCAGTACTGACATTTTTTGACCATGTCTTTTAAAGGTGTATGTTGATGACATGTTTCCATTAAACCTGGACTCTCCTCCCTGGGTGTTGATATCAGAACCAGTGAATGATCAAATGTTCAATAACTAAAGAGTTGAAGGAACATGTTGAGCTTCAGATGGTGATGGTTTCAGACACTGAAAAGAAAACGCTGACTTGACAAGTGCAGACTAGTGTTGTGCAGGAAATCAGAAAAACAACCAGTAAGGATGTCGCACCTTCTTTAAGGTGGACTTAAGATTACTGTCATCCATTTTTAACTTTAAATTTCCTCATTAACCATTGAGCTGGCAAATAAAAATGAAATAAACTGTGAATCTGTACCCATCACCTATAAATCTTGTTAATAAATAGTATCTATACCTATAGGTATTAATATAGATGAAAATATTTCTGACCGTTCAGTGAAACTTACTGTTGTGTTGCAGCAGTTCCAAGCTGCTGCAGCTTTCAGTTGGCACACATGGCTCTGTAGAGATGCAGATAATTGCAGATATTCATTCATTCATTCATTCGTTCATGTACATGTAATCAATAATGGACCTTCTCATTACAGTGATTCTTGGTGTCCACACCCAGCATCAATAGCATGATACAGTTATCATCTACTCTGCCTGAAATAAGTCAGTTAGACTTGAATCTGTATCAACATCTGGAGGACACACCTCCATACCTGTGATGTCTGTAACTGAATGAAAAAATACTTCCTGACAAACAAGGAGAAAAAGAAAACAGCTTGTTGTCTTCAGGACAAAGCTGTGAGTCTTTTGGATTAATTCATCCACATATAATCTGCATTGAGCCTGGTCATTACAGTGCTCCTTGGTGTCCACAACTAATCCTAACAAACTAACATGACTAAAGTCTACTCTGCTTGTACTGAGTCAGTTATACTTGAATTTGTATCTAGAGGCATGTTTTGGTTCCGACAGGATCTCTCTCTCTTCTCCCTTGTTTCCCCTCTCTTAACCCTCCAAAATATGAGATAAATATTTTTGAACCCTAACTACTTCATCAGCAGTGTGGCTGTTTCTCTAATCAGGGCGTTCTTTCCAGTCCAATCACTGAGAGCAGCAGGACAGCGATGTCCTTACAGGTGTGTAGGTATTTTGGCCACCTGCTTTGGGACCAGAATAGCTCGCTCATAGCACCTACCACCCTGCCAGCTGCTGTTTTGTGGCCCAGCAGTGACTCATGTCACTCTCCTGTGGTCAGCTACTAATTGTAAATCACACTATACAGAACCGGCTTGCCCCGCCTCAAGAGTTAACGACCAGGAAAAGAAATGTCCTCATATTTGATATTGAGTTCATGTAGTGATAGATCTTACTCTACTTTGAATGTCTTTAACAACAATGGCCTCATTGAGTTGAACTGTGATTTCTGATTAACCTGTCTCAGCTCAACTGTGATGACTTCCAGAGATATATTATCAACTTCAGTAATTTACGTATCTATAAACAGCATGTTTATAGAGAATGCACCAAAAAAAGGGATGAATGTTCATCCACTTTATATGTAAATTGAATTATCTAAGATAATAATAATGATATCATTAAACCCCTGAAACTGAACAACATTTGGTGCAAACTCTTACACAGCTATGGCTGATAAGTGATTTATCAGAACAAAAGACACAGTTCTGTCATGATGAGTGTAATATGTGGACTGTGAGAGCAGACAGTGTGTATTCCATTAAACAAATGAAGTCTTACCAGGCAGAGTAGACAGCCAGTTTCCCATAATCTCAGGGTTTAAGGGTCTGCAGGGTTTAAAAATCTAAACAGAGAAAATAATATCATGTTAAATTGTCTGTTAACTCTTATAAGTAAACCTCCCAACACATAACACAAAGCCCATCACACTCATCAACACTTCAAACATGAAGTGACAAAATAAAATATCTGAGAAATAAACATGAATCATCCATAAATGTTTTTTTTTTTTTTTTCAAATGAAATTAAATTAATGTGTACAAATGATTGTAAAAGGCGATCCAAGCAAACACAGACACTACATACATGTACATATGTTAAAAACATGAAGAAGCTGCAGATAATAAAATGTACATGTTCACATTTTGGTTCTAATCATGAAGTTTAAACCTGAGTTGTTGCCTTGACTCTGAATTATGGACTCTGATATAAAAGGCACCAATATATTTCCCAGCATCAGTTTAATTTGGGTTCTATTTTTTCAGATTTTAACAATATTTTACATTTCCATTCTGTGTCCTACTTACCTGATGTGGCCTTTGCAGGTATCTCTGGTTGTTAGTCTGTCTATTTGATGAAGGTTTGTATCATTCTCAGCTCAGTTGATATGATCACGCTGTTAAATACAGGCAGTGGTTCTGGTCCGGCTGACCAGACATCCTGAATAATCAACAAACATTAAATGATCAAAAACTGACACTTCTCATCATCAATTTGAGAACGTTGTCTTTCTTAGTTTCTCACATTTGATTGTTTGAATTTATATTTCAGTTCTGTTTACTCACCAGGGGAGATCGTCTTATCTGCCAAACAGAAACTTCACACTGAAGCCAAATTCAACTGACGCACTTTCTTTTCAGGCTGGGCGGGACTCTGCACTGATAACAATGTCAGTTTAAGTCTGTGGTTCTCAATTATTTTCTGTCATGCCCCCCTAGAGGACAGAATTTATTTATCTGTATAAACCACTGTATGAGATGCTGGCACCAGCATTCTACATACAATCACCTGATTATCAAAATAGAATAATAAAATGAGTTGAGATAACATCTGCAACAACTTAAAACAATTTCCAAGTTTAGTTTATTAACTCAATTTGTAACATTTAAACAAAAATGTCATTTGAAAGAGGGACAGTGCCTCAGCCCTTTTCTCACCTAGCATGACTGTGACCATGTCCAATGCAGGCGGGAGGATTAGCTCCTCTGCTATGGTGTGAGGGTTTTTGCACCTTGCTTGGTGGGCATCTTTGTAAGAGGCTAACAGTGCTTTTTTGTTTACTGATGCCGTGCTGACAGAATGACCGGCCTGTTGGTGATACTCATCGAGTTTATGATGAAAAACCTCCAGTGACTTCCTGACATAACTCAGGTGTGAGGTCTCCAGGTGCCGTCTTAATTTATTTGTTTTCATGCTGTCCGCTGCCAGGGTTTTTAGCCATAAAACACAAACAGGCTTTTCCTCATTTCCGACCGTGTTCACGGTTAACCCACGGGCTATGTAAGCAATGTCATATTTCCTGTTCTTACTCGGTTTATGCTGGTTACTGTCACTTGTTTATTTTCCCTCTGATGCCTCCTCCTTTTTTCTTTTCACTCCTGTCAGACACTTCTCCATCTCTCCTCCTCCACCAGCTCTGTACACCGTGAGTACTTCTACTACTGGGTTAAAGCCTGTTGATTAGTTTGAGCACTGCTGCCACCTAGTGGCTGGGTTTTTTTTTAAATTGTTCAAGCATTAATAAAGACACTAATACTGAAAGTCCCACCCGACACCTCACCACCCCACTATTTGAGAGTTACTGGTTTAAGTTAATGTTTAACATTTCTGCAAGTATACAGTTGTCAGTTTAAGTTCATGTTGAACACATCCTGTCATACACAGCTCAGTACTTTACAATCTTACATTTTGTTCTGGAGGGAGATGTTTTGGGATGTTATTGAATGTTTCCTGTCAAAGAGTCAGTGAAAGGATTCAGTTCTAAATGTCTTAATATCTTACAATCTGTAGGCGTGTGTGAGTGAGCCTAACACAAAGAAGAACAAGTATACAGTACATGTATATATTTATTGCAGCTTGATTTTTTTTATTGACAACAGTTTATTGTTTACTCAGTAACTGTAATGTCAGCGGTGGTACAAAACAGCTATTATACTGTTGATCACATAGCTGCTATAATTTGATTAATTGTTGCCTTGACTCTGAACTATGGACTCTGATATAAAAGGCACCAATATATTTCCCAGCATCAGTTTACTTTGGGTTCTATTTTTGCAGATTTTAACAATATTTTACATTTCCATTCTGTGTCCTACTTACCTGATGTGGCCTTTGCAGGTATCTCAAGTTGTTGGCCTGTCTATTTGATGAAGGTTTGTATCATTCTCAGCTCAGTTGATATGATCACGCTGTTAAATACAGGCAGTGGTTCTGGTCCGGCTGACCAGACATCCTGAATAATCAACAAACATTAAATGATCAGAAACAAACACTTCTCACCATCAATTTGAGAACGTTGTCTTTCTTAGTTTCTCACATTTGATTGTTTGAAGTTATATTTCAGTTCTGTCTACTCACCAGGGGAGATCGTCTCATCTGCCGAAAACTTCACACTGAGGCCAAATTCAACCTACGCACTTTCTTTTCAGGCTGGGCGGGACTCTGCACTGCACTGATAATAATGTCAGTTTAAGTCTGTGGTTCTCAGTTATTTTCTGTCATGCCCCCCTAGAGGACAGAATTTATTTATCTGTATAAACCACTGTATGAGATGCTGGCACCAGCATTCTACATACAATCACCTGAAAATCAAAATATAATAATGAAATGAGCTGCAACAACTTAAAACAATTACCAAGTTTAGTTTATCAACTCAATTTGTAACATTTAAACAAAAATGTCATTTGAAAGAGGGACAGTGCCTCAGCCCTTTTCTCACCTAGCATGACTGTGACCATGTCCAATGCAGGCGGGAGGATTAGCTCCTCTGCTATGGTGTGAGGGGTTTTGCACCTTGCTTGGTGGGCATCTTTGCAAGAGGCTAACAGTGCTTTTTTGTTTACTGATGCCGTGCTGACAGAATGACCGGCCTGTTGGTGATACTCATCGAGTTTACGATGAAAAACCTCCAGTGGCTTCCTGACATAACTGGGGTGTAAGGCCTCCAGGTGCCGTCTTAATTTATTTGTTTTCATGCTGTCCGCTGCCAGAGTTTTTAGGCATAAAACACAAACAGGTTTTTCCTCATTTCCGACAGTGTTCACGGTAAACCCAAGGGCGATGTGGGCAGTGTCATATTTCCTGTTCTCACAAGGTCTATGCCGGTTACCGTCACTTGTTTATTTTCCCTCTGATGCCTCCTCCTTTTTCTTTTCACTCCTGTCAGAAACTTCTCCATCTCTCCTCCTCCACCAGCTCTGTACACCGTGAGTACTTCTACTACTGGGTTAAAGCCTGTTGATTAGTTTGAGCACTGCTGCCACCTAGTGGCTGGGTTTTTTTTTTTAATTGTTCAAGCATGAATAAAGACACTAATACTGAAAGTCCCGCCCTGCCTCTCACCGAAGGTGTGTCCAAAAGTTTGGACACACCTTCTCATTCAATAGTTTTTCTTCATTTTTATTATTTTCTACTTTGTAGATCAATACATCAAAACTATATAGGAGCACATATGGATAAACAAAAACGTGTTCAACAAACCAGAATATGTTTTATATTTGATATTCTTCAAAGTACCTTTTGCTTTTGGTTTGTTCTCGATTGTTTCACTCTGCGGCCCATCTCATCCCAAACCACCTTGATTGGGTTTAGGTCAGGTGACTGTGGAGGCCAGGTCATCTGGTGCAGCACTCCATCACTCTCCTTCTTGGTCAGATAGCCCTTACACAGCCTGGAGGTGTGTTTGGGGTCATTGTCCTGTTGAAAAATAAATGATGGTCCAACTAAGAGCAAACCAGATGGGATGGCATGTCGCTGCAGGATGCTGTGGTAGCCATGCTGGTTCAGTGTGCCTTCAATTTTGAATAAATCCCCAACAGTGTCACCAGCAAAGCACCATCACACCATCACACCTCCTCCTCCATGCTTCATGGTGGGAACCATGCATGTAGAGACCATACGCTCACATTGTCTGCGTCCAACAAAGACAAATAAAAAAAATAAAGAAAGAAAAACATTGAATAAGGTGTGTCCAAACTTTTGACTGGTAGTGTATATACTGGTTCTCTATAAACCTCTCTTACATTATGCTTTTCTGTCCGTCATCAGGAGTTTTGTGCAACCAAACAGGAAGAAGCATCGTTCTCCCCGGTCACTCTGCCCAGGTGTCGATGGAACAAAGTGAATAACTGTGGGAACTCTGCGCTGCAAAAGAAGAAGAAGCAGCTGATGGAGGAGGTGAAGAAAGTGAAGAGTGAGACTGATAGAAACTGAGGTAAAACAAGTGTTAACAGACAGACGGTCACTGAATGGAGACGCTCCGGTGTTGTGACAGAGTCTGTTCCCGTGTTGATGCGTGTCTCTTCTCACCACCAGGACACAAGACGCTTCAAAACCACCAGTCTTTCTACAAAACCTGCTGATCCATTAATACAAGCTGCTGTCTGACTGTACACAGCACTCTCAGACACAACTGAGATTGTTGTGGTTGGTTTTTGTTGTGGACAGTAGCCATGATGCTAACACTGTTAGCATCAGCCACAGGTAGGCTACACTATGAGGAGGGAACACTCTCTGTTCAGCTTTAAGTTACAAGACCAGAGTGTGAAAATAGTCTGTTTAAAGTGAAAGTCCTACATTTATATACACCTTATTCATGATGCAACCAGATAAGGACAACAATAAAATGAAGACTTCGAGGGCTTGAATCTGTGACAGTGACGTTCATCAGATGTTTCTTTGTTATCAAAGTAATTAAATAAATGCTGTGGAGTAAAAATACATCACTTCCACTTCTAACACTGGATCATTACATAATCTGGATGTTCATCAGTGAAGTACTTTACTAACTTCCCTCCGCTGGTCGTCTGATATTACAACAAGACCGCAGCAGCTTCAGTTTCCTTCTGATTGATTGATTCTGACTGATGCTTCCTGAGCTTCATGACGCTCAGCAGCAGAGGGAGACAAAGTCAAACAGTCTGAAGTGTTTCACAGCCTGGTTCATGACTTCAGGCTGTTTCCAAGGATTCAAACAAGGGCGCAAGTTTGCATAGGGACAAGTCACAACCAAAGATAGGGAGGGAGGGAGTTGTCCCTACCAATATTTTGATATATTTTAATATATAGATATATAGATATAGATTTTTTATTTTTTTATTATTTTTTTTACGTAATGCATTGAATGAAATATTCTTTACAAACTCCTAATTCGTAGTATTAAGCATATGTAGAGAACTATTTGCCCTCTCATGCAATCTTCAGCGTAACCTGCATGGCAACACGTTTAGATATGCTGCCGTCTGATTGGCTGAAGGGTGATCACGCTCGCGGCACATGAACGTATCAGAGCCGCTCTCGTCACCTCTCGTGAAGAAGACGCGCTGTGTGGCAGAGTTGCTGTGAGAGAGCTGGACTGACGGTAAAGGCCGACGTAAATACACCAGGAAATCATGAAAGTAAATCCTCACATCACTATTTTGTTTGGTCTCAACATTTTTGCCGTGTTTCTGCTTTGTAGATAGAAAATGCCACCGAAAAGAAACGAGGCATCCGAAGCTATTTCACCACCCAGAGAGTGAGTAAGTAGCCTAGCTGCTAGGCTGTTGTTAGCTAGCTAGCTAACTACCCACACAATGCAAGCCTCCTAGCCTAACATTAACACTCACTCTGCTGTGGAAAAGTGTCATTAAGGTGTTAGTGTAGTGAACGGAGGCTAGCATTAAAGCTAACTGACTGTGGGTTCTGTAATGTTTGCCGGTCGGTGGATGCGGTCCCACACAAATGCAAACATGCTAGCCTAGCGTAATATCACCAGTCTTCTGCTGTGTAAAACATAATTGGTGTTAAGTGAATCACCCGCTAGTCTTTCAACCAATGTTAGCAACTACAAGGAGAACACAGAAAAAACAGCAGCATGATGCTAAAACTGTAGAGCAGGCTGGTGATGAATCAGGAACAGAGTTTCAGCTGAGGTGTTGACAATGTCAATAAGCAATTTTGTTGGAATAAAGATTACATGAGCATTGCAGTTCTTTGTTTTAGGATGCCTTGTAGTTGTAACCTATGAATCTCATCATCATGCTGGTTATTTAGAAAATAAATGTTGGATTTACATAATTAAAGGTGTCAAGATGTTATTCTTCAGATGTTACCCAAATGTTCTGTCTTATAAGTGTGATATGTGTGATGGATATAAAGAGGACATTTTATTCATTGATGCATTATTTTGAAAAACATTCAGGAAACTCAGATATCCAGTACAGATGTAGTGCAGGTTGAGGAAGCAGCAGCTGGACGTCAGGGACCTGAAGCAGGTGAGGTCTTAAATGGTTCTGTGATGAGATATCAGCAATGAAAGTGAAGGAGGATTGGCTTTAATTTTACATTAGCATTTTTCACCAGGAGAGGTGTTTTATTCTCTTTTTTTTGAATAATAAACAAAGTTGGTTCCATAAAGCCTAAACCTTGGCTATTCCTGTAATATTAAAAAGTTCTTTCTAATAAGTTTGATAAGTGTAATGCATATACTTATCATATAAGGTCTACATTTTATTCATTGATGCATTATTCTGAAATACATTCAGGAAACTCAGAGATCCAGGACAGATGTAGTGCAGGTTGAGGAAGCGGCAGCTGGACCGTGGGCTTCAGGTGAGGTCTTAAATGGTTCTGTGATGAGACACTAGGAGGGAGGGAGGGAGGGAGGGATAGGTCGCTGGGCAGAGTCCCGACCAAAGCTGAGACCAAACTTACGCCCTTGCGTTCAGGGACTGACAGCTGTCATAGACATACTGTTATGTTTAGGTAAAAAGGTGACGACCCAAATGCAGAAACACTAAGCTAAGTTCAAATCAGGAAAAACACAATGAGCACAAAAACAGACACACACCACAGGGAGACACTGGAGGACAGGCTCAAGTGAAACACAAGACGGACGGACAAAGACATCAGTATACTGTTTACACACAGGGGTGGACACAAACACAATACAGGTCGACACAGAACAAAACAAAGATGAGGAACTGAGAAGCAACACACAACACATGAGGGCAGAACTTCAAAATAAAACAGGAAGTCGCAGAAACACAAACACATTTCAATATGTTCACACTGAATAAACACAAAGCAACACATTTCATATAAGATAAGTCTTTATTATTGTGTTACTGATGTTTACTGTGATGTGTTAATTAATGAAGGCCTGAATGTTGTAACCCATGTTTGGTTAAACTGTCATCTTTACAGCTCAAACACTCGTTTTCACTCATTTAAGTCAGATTAATCATAAGAACATATTTCTAAAATATTATACAATATTACATTCATCACATGGTCACATGTTTCAAATGCCTTGACAGCTTTGAATTACAGCAACATATTGACTTTCCGACACACTCCAAAGGACACATTCTTGACCTAATCTGCTGCTCTGGTGAAACCCCTCTAAACTGTTCTGCCTCAGATTTACCTATCTCAGACCACATGCTAATATCCTTTAATGTCAACCTGAGATTATCCAAGACTAACATGCCTCGCTCTATTACATTTCGAAACATCAAAGATATTGACTTGTCGGCCCTCTCTAATGGAATTGTTGACTTTCCCAGCAGAGACAATTTATCCACCACAGATGAACTGGTATCCCACTACAATCTTGGACTTTGTTTGTTTAGCTGTTTCAAATGGTTAAGCACTGTGTTACGGTTTACAGGAGAATTCAGCCCCTTGACAATCCAACTAGTAAATCTTAAAGCACCTAGGTGTTGTCAAGGAGTTAGAACTTAACATACAGTGGTATTAGGGGGCCTGGGTGGATGTTTTACCAGTACATCTCCACCCCTATGACTGAGGGGTCCAATAAAACAATTCTACAGAAAACAAAAATTCAAAGATCGACCATGGATTACAAAATGCCTGTAAAAAGAAAAATACACTATATAGAGAATTCATAAAACAAAGGACTAAAGAGGCAGAAAAGAAATATAAAAACTATAAAAACAAGTTAACCAATATTATAAGGGTATGTAATACTATAGTAAAATATTATATTATAACAAAAGCAATATTAAAGGTATATGGGACATATTAAACAGAGCTACCCTCAATATTTTATTGATAATAGTATTAAAAAGGACAATATGGACAATGTGGTCAACAGCTTTAATCATTTTTTTGTAAATGTTGGACCAAACCTGGCAAAAACAATTCCAGATCCATTGTTATCTGAGGATTGGAATGATAACCTTATAGTGAGAAATCCCAGTTCAATGTTCCTCACAGCAGTGGAAGAAAAATAAATAATACATATGGTAAATAAATGTAAACACAAAACATCTACTGATTCAAATGAAATTGATATGAAAGTTGTAAAAAAGGTCATTGAGGGGATTTCTGAACCACTTCCATACATCTGTAACTTATCATTCCAAACATGAAAATAGCTAAAGTTACAAATTACAGACCAGTTTCTTTACTTCCACAATTCTCCAACATTCTAGAAAAACTATTCAATAACAGATTAGACAAATTCATAAACAAACAGTATAAGTGACCCGGTACAGGCAGAGCAGTTATATTAGTCAGTATTCGGTCCAAAACTATTTAAGCTTTACATAAATGACATATGCAGAGTTTCAAAAACATTAAAATTAGTATTATTTGCAGATGACACTAGTATTTTTTGTTCTGGGGGGATTTAAAGGATCTACTGGGGAGGATCACCACTGAAATGTGCAAACTGAAAATGTGGTTTGACAGAAAAAAATTATCATTAAACTTAAATAAAACCAAATTCATGTTATTCGGCAATTGCAATAAGAATACACAAGTACAGTTACAAATAGATGGGGTGGACGTTGAAAGAGTGTATGAACACAAGTTTCTTGGGGTAACAATTGATGATAAAATAAACTGGAAGTCTCATATAAAACATGTACAACGCAAACTGTCAAGAAGCATTTCAGTTCTGAGCAAAGCAAAACACATTCTGGACCACAAATCACTCCGCATTCTCTACTGCTCACTGATTTTACCATATTTACAATACTGCGCAGAGGTTTGGGGTAATACTTATAAATGTACAATCCAATCTCTATCAATGCTGCAGAAATGAGCCATAAGAATAGTTCATAATACCGGTTATAGAGACCACACAAATTCACTATTCTTAAAATCAAAAACTTTAAAATTCACTGACCTGGTTAATTTCCAGACAGCACAAATCATGTACAAAGCAATAAACAATCTACTTCCTGGAAATATTCCAAAATATTTTTTTACAGAGTTGGGGTTATACACTGAGAGGTGAGTTCAACTTAAAACATCAGCGGGCACGTACAACATTAAAAAGTTTTTGTCCTTCAGTTTGTGGAGTGAGTCTGTGGAACAGACTGTGGAGCTCAAGCATGATCCAGTTTAAAAAGCGGTACAAACACATGGTTTTCACGAGGTACAGGGAGGAAGAAGGGCTTTAACAATCGGGTGTTTTCACAAATGATAAATGATTTATGTGTTTGTTCATTTAATCTATTTGTTTTCTATTTTTTTGTAAATCTGTTTTATGTAAATATGTATGTTTAGGGAGAAAAATTGTTAATTGAGTAGTGGAGAAGGGGAAGGTTTAAATAAGCATATGCTTCATCCTACTGCTTTTCGGACTTTTTCAGACGTTGTTTTGAGTATTGCTATTGTTGTTTTGATTATTCTCATTGGATTTGTTTGTTTTTCAGTTTACTTTGTTGTCTTACTTTCACATGTTTGAAATAAAAAAACTAAACTAAACTAAATTAACTGACCCACAAACCAGCAGCATGATGGCATGGCGCCTGGGCTGAGCATGCCAAGTTGCAGGAGCAGCACATAGGTAAAAACAAACAGACAAAGGATAAACAAAAAAATTAGATAAAAATTTTAAAAAAGACATGGATCAGACGACAAGACAAAACATGAAACATACAAGCCTCTATTATAACAGTCACACATTAAGGGTCAGCTAATGTAACGGCCGGCTGAACATGAGCCTACAGCAGTAACAGCCTTGCAGCCAATCCCAAAAATATACACAGTGGTAATGTTCATCCCTACCACTCTCACAGCCCTCACAGGGTAGTCAGATGTGAGAGAAAATATAATAATAATAAAATATATATATATGGAGGAAAATATACCAGATCACTTGCTTACGAATCTTTGTGTAAACCATGGACAAACAGGAGCCAGGTCTTTTCCCCATCAGGCATGGTGATGCGCAGCTTGACATTTGTGTCAATAATTGTCAAGTACAGGTAACTCCGCGGTGGTGGGAGGGGGGCCCCAAATCAAATTCTGCTTAGATACCCCAAAAGGCTTGGGCTGGCACTGGTCAGATCACTTCGTCTGCGAGCCTCACGGATCACCAAGTCTTTACTTTGGGAGCGGTGAAAGTCATAGTCTCCCGGCGCAGTATTGGCTGTGAGGCTCTGGTGCGCCAAGTATAAGGTTCCCTGCTTCAATCCAGCTTTCCCCCAGTGGATCAAGTCTCGAAACAGACACTGAAACGAAAACACAGACTTGACCAGTGCAGACTTGTGTTGTGCAGTAAATCAGAAAAACAACCAGTAGGTTTCAAGGTGGAGTTAAGATTATTGTCATTCATTATTAATTTGAAATTTGCTAATTCACTGTTGAGCTTGCGAATAAAAATATAATAAAATGTGAAAAAATAACCAAATAAAATAAAAATCACCATTGCAATTAAATTATATTAATATAGATGACAATATTTCTGACTGTTCAGTGAAACTTACTGTTGGGTGGAAGCCATTCAAAGCTCCTGCTGAGTTTTACAGTTGGCGCATATGGCCCTGCAGAGACACAGATAATTGCAGATGTTCATTCAATCATTCATTCATCCACATGTACATGTACACTCATTACAGTGATTCTTGATGACCACAACCAGCATTAATAGAATGATACAGTTATCATCTACTCTGCTGAACACAGTCAGTTATACTTGAATTTATATCAACATCTGAAGGACACACCTCCATACCTGTGATGCCTGTAACTCAATGAAAAAATACCTCCTGACAAACAAGGAGAAAAAGAAAACAGCTTGTCTTTAGGACAAAGCTGTGAGTCTGTTGGATTTAGTCAGCAGATATTCTGTGCAGGATGAAAAGAAGGAAGCAACACAGGTGGTGACACACTGCTGTTAAATATGATTATCAGTTCTGGTGCTGTGTGCAGTAAAAACTTTATGTCAGCAGGCATGAATCAAACATCCATCGATACATTCTCTCAATCATTGATCCAGTTCAACGTCATGTGGAGCTGCAGCCTCTTCCAACTTCTATTGGCCGAGAGGCTCAGTTCACAGTCAATTACTGACGGGTAAATTAGAGCTACTGAAACACTGACCGAGATCAGTAATGTCAGCCTCTAATTTTGGGACCATTCATCAGAATCTACGGCACACCTGAAGGGTCAGATTGACCTCTTCACAGCCCATCAGTGTGAACTCTGGAGAGCTAGTTAAGACAGGAGGCCTCCTTCACTCTCTACATGTGCACAAAGGTCGCATGTTTTGGTTCAGACAAGATACATTTTAAGCTTCACTACCTCTTCAGAGGAGAAGTGACTGGAAGAGACAGTGAGCGTAAGTGCAAGTTCCTGACTAAATGGAATCAAGACAACTTTCACAGTGTCTCTGAGGTGGTTCTGTTACCCATTATCAACCAGACTCTTGAATTTCACTGGTGAGTTTGCAAATAAAAATGACATAGGATTCGAGTTTGTTTCCAGCTAAATGAGAATATTTTTCTCATGGTTTAGTTTAACTTACCTGTGGGTTGTTGCCTGCTTCTGCTGCTGTTGATGTTGATGCTGCTGCTGCTGTTGCGTGCTACAGGTTGCACAGCTGTCGCTGTGGGGATAGAGAGAGTGTAGATATGATATAATTTATTCTTTCATTTCACATGTCACAATCTGTAATAAAGCTGCTCATTACAGTGATTGTTGGACAACCAGTATTACAATTTCACAGCCTTGATAGACCGATACAATCACTATTTACTCTGAACCAAGTCAAAGAGAAGAAGAAACTAAATTAAACAAAATATTTTTATTTTTTTTACCCATCAGCAAATATTGTAACTCTCTCTATATATGTATATATATATATATATATATATATATATATATATATATATATATATATATATATATATATATATATATATATATATATATATTAATATTTCTGACACAGCTCAGTTTAACTTACTGGGACACATTGGCTGTTCATTGCTGCGTTGGCTGCTGCTGCTGCTGGGAGGCTCAGGTGGCTCTGTAGGTAAACAGAAAATGTAGATATTCATAAATTAATTTATTCATCTACATATAATATTGACATAACATTGAGCCTGTTCATTGCAGTGACAGATGGTGTCCACAACTAAACTTAACAATAATAATTAGTGCCTACTCTGCCTGTACCGGGTCAGTTATACTTGGATCTGTATCTAAACGCGTGTTTTGGTTCAGAAATGAGCTCTCTCTCTCTCTCTCTCTCTGTCTCTGTCTCTGTCTCTGTCTCTGTCTCTCTCTCTCTCTCTCTGTCTCTCTCTCTCTCTCTCTCTCTCTCTCTCTCTCTCTCTCTCTCTCTCTCTCTCTCTCTCTCTCTCTCTCTCTCTCTTAATCCTCCCAAATATTAAATAAATATTATTAAACCCTAACTACCCCATCAGCAGTGTGGCTGCTTCACTAATCAGGGCGTTCCTTCCAGTCCGATCACTGAGAGCAGCAGGACAGCGATGTCCTCACAGGTGTGCAGGTATTTTGGCCGCCTGGCTGTGGTACCAGAATAGTTTGCTCACCTACCACCCTGCCAGTTGCTGTTTTGTGGCCAGCAGTGACTCATGTCTCTCTCCTGTCCTGTGGTCTGTAGGGTCCAAAACATGTTCACTCACAGAATCCTACTGTAAACTATGATGCACAGAACCGACCTGCCCGACTCAACAGTTAATGATCTCCAGAGATATATTATCACATCAGTAAGTTACATGTCTAAAAACAGCATGTGTCCCCGTGCACCAAAAACAGATGAATGTTCATCCATTTAATGTGTAAATTGAATTCTCTCAGCTAACAACAGTGATATGAATTAACTCCAAATAGGTTGTTTATAGGTGAAACTGAACAACATTTAGTGCAAACTCTTACACAACTATGGCTGATAAGTGATTTGTCAGAACAAAAGACACACTTCTGTTATGATGAGTGTAATATGTGGACTGTGAGAGCAGACAGTGTGTATTCCATTAAACAAATGAAGTCTTACCAGATGGAGTAGATTTTGAGTTTCCCATATTCTCAGGGTTTAAGGGTCTGCAGGGTTTAAAAACCTAAACAGAGAAAATAATATAATATTATCTCATCTGATGAGCCTCATGTTTAATTAGTAAACCTCCCAACACACAACACAAAGCCCATCACACTCACCAACACTTTAAATGTGTAATGACAAGAGAAAATAAACATGAATCATCCATAAATCTATAAATCATTGTATTGAGTTTCTTTTCAAATGAATGTATACAAATGATTATAAATGGCGATCAAAGCAAACACAGACACTACATACACGTACATGTGATAAAAACATGAAGGAGCTGCAGATTATAAAATGTACATGTTCACATTTTGGTTCTAATCATAAAGTTTGAAGCTGAGTTTGCTCCCTGGAGGAAAATGTGTCTTATTACGGCTTGATTTTTTTATTGAGAACAGTTCATGGCAGTGTTCTGCTAATAAGTAACTGTGATATCAGTGGTGGTAACATTATACTGTTGGTCACGTAGCTGCTATCGTTTGAATCATTGTTGCCTTGACTCTGAACTATGGACTCTGATATAAAAGGCACCAATATATTTCTCACTATCAGGTAACTTTGGACCTTTGGGCTTGATTGTTTTCAGATTTCAACAATATTTTACATTTCCATTCTGTGTCCTACTTACCTGATGTGGCCTTTGCAGGTATCTCTGGTTGTTGGTCTGTCTGTTTGATGAAGGTTTGTATAATTCTCAGCATCGCTGATGTGATCACTAAATACAGGCAGTGGTTCTGGTCCGGCTGATCACACGTCCTGAACAGTCGACAAACATTAAATGATCAGACACAGACACTTCTCATCATCAATTTGAGAATGTTGTCTTTCTGACAGTTTCACACATTTGATTGTTTGAGTTTGTATTTCAGTTCTGTCTACTCACCAAGTGAGATCGTCTCATCCGCCGATCACGCCAGTGCAATGACAAAGTGTAGCTCAACAGACAGACTTTATCTTCAGATAGGCAGGGCTCTGCAGCGATTACAACATCAGTTCAAGTTAATGTTTAATACAACCGTCATACAGCAGGTCTGAGACATGTCTCACCTGTACAATCTTACATTTTGTTCTGGAGGCAGACGAGGATCTCTTGTCTGGTTTTGGGATATTATTGATTGGTTGAGTCAGTTAAAGGATTTCATTCTGAATGTCTCAATACCAACAATCTGTAGGCCTGTGTGAGTGAGCCTATCACAGAGAAGAACACAGTATACAGCACATGTACATATATGTAGAATTTAGTTTTATATGTAAAACATAATGACACCATTCACGTATATATTGTGTCTCTATAAACACCATGGTGTTCTGTCCGTCGTCGGTTTGTGCAAACAAACAGGAAGAGGCATCGTTCTCCCCGGTCACTAACCTCAGGTAACGATGGAACAACTGAAGAAGAAGCAGCTGATGGGGGAGGAGAAGAAGGTGAAGAGGGAGACTGATAGAAACAAGAGTGAACAGACGGACGTTCACTGGATGGAGACGCTCCGGTGTTGTGACAAAGTCTGTTCCCTCGTTGATGTGTGTCTCTTCTCACCACCAGGACACGAGACGCTTCAAAACCACCAGTCTTTCTACAAAACCTGCTGATTTATTAATACAAGCTGCTGTTTCACTCTGACTGTACACAGCACTCTCAGACACAACTGAGATTGTTGTGGTTGGTTTTTGTTTTGGACAGTAGCCATGATGCTAACACTGTTAGCATCAGCCACAGGTACACTGTGAGGAGGGAACGCTCTCTGTTCAGCTTTAAGCTACAAGACCAGAGTGTGAAAATAATCTGTTTTAAGTTAAAGTCCTACATTTATATACACCTTATTCATGATGCAACAAGATGAGGACTTCAGTTATATACACTGCCTATAAAAAGTATTCACCCCCCTTGGCATTTTTTAAGTTTTGTTGCCTTACAACCTGGAATTAACATGGATTGTTTGAAGATTTGCATCATTTAATTTACAGAACATGCCCACAACTTTGAAGATGTTTTTATTATTATTATGAAGCAAACAACAAATAGGACAAAATAACAGAAAAAGTCAATGTGCATAACTATTCACCCCCCTAAAGTCAATATTTTGTAGAGCCACCTTTTGCGGCAATCACAGCTCCAAGTCGCTTTGGATGAGTCTCTATGAGCTTGCCACATCTTACCACTGGGATTTTTGCCCATTCCTCCTTGCAAAACTGCTCCAGCTCCTTCAAGTTGGATGTTTGCGCTTGTGAACAGCAATCTTTAAGTCTGACCACAGATTTTCTATTGGATTGAGGTCTGGGCTTTGACTAGGCCATTCCAACACAGTTACATTTCCCCTTAAACCACTCAAGTGTTGCTTTAGCGGTGTGTTTGGGGTCATTGTCCTGCTGGAAGGTGAACCTCCGTCCTAGCCTCTAATCATGCACAGAGTGGTACAGGTTTTGCTCAAGAATATCCCTGTATTTAGCACCATCCATCTTTCTCTCAACTCCGACCAGTTTCCCAGTCCCGGGTGCTGAAAAACATCCCGTCAGCATGATGCTGCCACCACCATGTTTCACTGTGGGGATGGTGTTCTTTGGTGAGGTGATGTGTTGGGTTTGCACCAGACATGGTGTTTTCTTTGATGGCCGAAAAGTTAAATTTTAGTCTCATCAGACCAGAGCACCTTCCTCCATACATTTTGGGAGTCTCCCACATGCCTTTTCGCAAACTCAAAACGTGCCATACTGTTTTTTGCTGAAAGTAATGGCTTTCTTCTGGCCACTCTGCCATAAAGCCCAACTCTATGGAGCGTACGGCTTATTGTCGTCCTATGTACAGATACTCCAGTCTCTGCTGTGGAACTTTGCAGCTCCTCCAGGGTTACCTTAGGTCTCTGTGCTGCCTCTCTGATTAATGCCCTCCTTGCCTGGTCCGTGAATTTTGGTGGGCAGCCGTCTTTTGGCAGGTTTGCTGTTGTGCCATGTTCTTACCATTTGGTTATGATAGATTTGATGGTGCTCCTGGGGATCATCAAAGATTTGGATATGTTTTATGACCTAACCCTGACTTGTACTTCTCAACAACATTGTCCCTTACTTGTTTGGGGAGTTCCTTGGTCTTCATGGCAGTGTTTGGTTAGTGGTGCCTCTTGCTTAGGTGTTGCAGCCTCTGGGGCCTTTCAAAAAAGCTGTGTATATGTACTGACAGATCATGTGACACAGATTGCACACAGGTGGACATCATTTCACTAATTATGTGACATCTGAAGGTAATCGGTTGCACCAGAGCTTTTTATGGGCTTCATAACAAAGGGGGTGAATACATATGCACGTGCCAATTTTCATTTTTTTATTTCTAAAAAATAGTTTTATGTATATGTTTTTCTCATTTCACTTCACCAACTTACACTGTTGTGTTCTGATCCATCACATAAAATTCAGATTAAAAAAAACATTGAGCTAAAGGCTCTAATGTAACAAAATAGGTAAAAAGCCAAGGGGGTGAATACTTTTTATAGGCAGTGTACATACATTAAAAACATGAAGAAGCTACATTATTATTTT
>JBBNBP010000823.1:0-23438 GCA_039737535.1 Lagodon rhomboides
CGGGACTGAGAACGGTGTTGTGTCACTGTCTTCTTCCTACAGGTGCTGGGAAACAACGCAGTGTGTTCCCCAGGTGTTCCAGGTGAGTCAGCGCTCCGTAAAAAAACAGGATTTTCTGAGTCGTTTCCTGTTTCCTTCAAGTACACGAGGAGACGAGTAAATTCCAAACATATCTACACATGACTGAAGTCTGTGGTGACGCAAACAGTCAACACAACGAGAAAACGAAAGAATCCAAAAGAAAACATGTAAAAAGTTTGTTTGGTGCAGTTTACAACACAAACCCTGCTCGTACCTGACAGACTGAGTCACATCACACAGAACGACGGCCCATCTGCAGTTTACTCACTACTTTTACTTTGAACACTTTCAGTTACATTTCCATGATAATACCTGCATATTTCTACATGAGCAACATTTTCAATTCAGGACTTTTACTTGTCAGTGAGTATTTTACATTTTGCTGATAATCCATCTGGACTTTTACTCTATTTAAATCTAGATTTTGGGTTATGAATTGTACTTCAGTATTTCTATAGTGTGCCTTCACTACTTTTACTTCAGTAAAGGATTCGAGTCCTTCTTCCAACACTGAAACTGGAGGTCTGAGTGTGGCATTCAAACAAGGGCGTAAGTTTGCATAGGGACAAGTCACAACCAAAGCTTGGGAGGGAGGGAGGTGTCCCTACTAATATTTTGATATATTTTAATATAACGATTAAAAAAAAAAAAAAATTACATTACATTATACATTTACAATTACATAATACATTGAATATAATATTCTTTGCAAACTCCTAATTCGTAGTATTAAGCATATGTAGAGAACTATTTGCCCTCTCATCGCAACATTCAGTGTAACCTGCATGGCAACACGTTTAGATATGCTGCCGTCTGATTGGCTGAAGGGTGATCACGCTCTCGGCACATGAACGTATCCAGAGCCGCTCTCGTCACCTCTCGTGAAGAAGACGCGCTGTGTGGCAGAGTTGCTGCGAGACAGCTGGACTGACGGTAAAGGCCGACGTAAATACACCAGGAAATCATGAAAGTAAATCCTCACATCAGTATTTTCGTTTGGTCTCAACATTTTTGCCCGTGTTTCTGCTTTGTTGATAGAAAATGCCACCGAAAAGAAACGAGGCATCCGAAGCTATTTCACCACCCAGAGAGTGAGTAAGTAGCCTAGCTGCTAGGCTGTTGTTAGCTAGCTAGCTACCCACACAATGCAAGCCTCCTAGCCTAACATTAACACTCATTCTACTATGGAAAGTGTTATTAAGGTGTTAGTGTAGTGAACGTAGGCTAGCATTAAAGCTAACTGACTGTGGGTTCTGTAATGTTTGCCGGTCGGTTTGAGGACAAGTGGATGCGGTCCCACACAAATGCAAACATGCTAGCCTAGCGTAATATCACCAGTCTTCTACTGTGTAAAACATAACTGGTGTTAAGTGAATCACTCTCTAGTCTTTCAACCAATGTTAGCAATTACAAGGAGAACACAGAAAAAACAGCAGCATGATGCTAAAAATGTAGAGCTGGTGATGAATCAGGAAGAGTTTCAGCTGAGGTGTTGACAATGTCAATAAGAAATTTTGTTGGAATAAAGATTACATGAGCATTGCAGTTCTTTGTTTTAGGATGCCTTGTAGATGTAACCTATGAATCTCATCATCATGCTGGTTATTTTGAAAATAAATGTTGGATTTACATAATTAAAGGTGTCAAGATGTTATTCTTCAGATGTTACCCAAATGTTCTGTCTTATAAGTGTGATATGTGTAATGGATATAAAGAGGACATTTTATTCATTGATGCATTATTCTGATATACATTCAGAAAACTCAGAAATCCAGGACAGATGTAGTGCAGCTTGAGGAAGCAGCAGCTGGACCGTCTGGGACCTGAAGCAGGTGAGGTCTTAAATGGTTCTGTGATGAGATATCAGCAATGAAAGTGAAGGAGGATTGGGTTTTATTTTACATTAGCATTTTTCACCAGGAGAGGTGTTTTATTCTCTTTTTTTGAATGATAAACAAAGTTGGTTCCATAAAGCCTAAACCTTGGCTATTCCTGTAATATTCAAAAGTTCTGTCTAATAAGTTTGTTAAGTGTAATGCATGTACTTATCATATAAGGTCTACATTTTATTCATTGATGCATTATTTTGAAATACATTCAGGAAACTCAGAGATCCAGGACAGATGTAGTGCAGGTTGAGGAAGCAGCAGCTGGACCGTCTGGGCTTCAGGTGAGGTCTTAAATGGTTCTGTGATGAGACACTAGGAGGGAGGGAGGGAGGGAGGGAGGGATGGGTCGCTGGGCAGTGTCCCGACCAAAGCTGAGACCAAACTTACGCCTTTGCATTCAGGGACCAACAGCTGTCATAGACATACTGTTATGTTTAGGTAAAAAGGTGACGACCCAAATGCAGAAACACTAAAGCTAAGTTCAAATCAGGAAAAACACAATGAGCACAAAAACAGACACACACCACAGACACACACCACAGGGAGACACTGGAGGACTGGCTCAAGTGAAACACAGCTGGACAACACAAGACGGACGGACAAAGACATCAGGGAGCTCACACACTGTTTACACACAGGGGTCGACACAAACATAGTACAGGTGGACACAGAACAAGACAGAGGAGGAACTGAGAAGCAACCCACAACACATGAGGGCAGAACTTCAAAATAAAACAGGAAGTCGCAGAAACACAAACACATTCGAATATGTTCACACTGAATAAACACAAACCAACACATTTCATATAAGAGAAGTCTTTATTATTGTGCCACTGATGTTTACTGTGATGTTTTTACTAATGAAGGCCTGTATAACCCATGTTTGGTTAAACTTTATAGCTCAAACACTTGTTTTTACTCATTTAAGTCAGATTAATCATAAGAACATATTTCTAAAATATTATACAATATTACATTCATCACATGGTCACATGTTTCAAATGTGACCATGTTTCAAATTAATTCAAAACCAGTAAATGATGCACAGAGTTAAATACAGTCAGATCTGCAGGAAGTGCTCGTTAACTGACCTCAGCTCTGTATTTAATGTAAGAGCGCCGGCTGCTGGACACTTTCAGCAGTGCATCATGGTGTTTATCTCCTGAATGAAACCATCAGTCACCTGAAACAAGGTGACTGTGATTACACTCAACCTAAACTGGAAACAACCACCACCTTTCTGAGGTGACAGTCAGAATCAGACAGAAACAGAACCTGTGACTCTTGATTCAGTAAACAGTTATATTTTGCATGTTTGCTCTCAGTGTTGAATCAGTAATAATCTCACACACACAGCCACATTTTATCAGACCTGAATAGTTTCAACATAAAACCATGACTGCTTCACTTCTGAACTGATCAAAGTCACGTGATGAAAAGATGTGTGTGTGTCCATGATTATATATACAGTGAATGAAATAGTGAAATATGATTCCTCTGTTTTCACTCAGGAGTGGTGGACCACCACACTGAGAATATTAGCACCGTAGCTACATACATTAAACATTATAATCTAAAAAAGTGCTGAATTGTAGGCAACTGGAGTTGTTTCAGTGTCTTGAAGATGTTTCACCTCTTCTTCAGTTTTAACTAACTGGAGGAGGGTGTGTCCTTACAGGGTTGTTAAGGAGTTTCAGAGTCGTTAGGCCCACCTGTGGGTCTTGACCCAACCGACCTTTGTGTGGGTTTCTAAGGCTACCTGAGCCCAGGTGTGAATGGTTGTTAAGCTGTCTGGGGAGAGAACTCAGTACTGCTTTGTAGGTGGCTGATAAGTGATGTCCTCTGTTCAAAGACAATCGCTCCAGTTTGACATAGATGGATTCTTTTACACCTCTTTCAAAACATCTGTCTTCTCTGGCCACAGAGGAGGAGGCCTACAACATTAGCCCCACTCCCTGCTATGTGCTTCACTGGCTTTATGATTCATGTTTCATTTTTTACCAGATTCTATGTTGACTGTCCTGTTTGTGCCAGTTATCAAGGATAAAGTTATGCAGCCTGGATAATTATAGTTCCATAACTTTAGTCAGCATGGTGTCAAAGGTTTAACAAAGAATCCTGCTGGATGGATGACATCAGTTTATTAACTCCACAGATAGTTTGGAGGCCAAAACTCATCAGTCCTCATGTGTTTCATCGATGCATCCAGAGCTTTTGATCTTGGAAACCATAAAAAGGGAGGAACATTGTCCCCAGTAAATATATATAGATGAAAGCCTGTAATAATGGCTGCATGATGGCTGATACTCTAGTGAACTTTATTACGTACGCCGATGATCTTCTAGTCTTTAGTTCAAATATCACCGGCCTTGTCGACATTTTATTACAGAACAAACTACAGATGATGATGATATTTATAGTCAATGCTGCACGATGTATGCACAAGTGAACATGCTTGACAGAAAGAAGACACATGTGTTCAGTGCACTGTAAAAACACTGATGAACACTGGTGGTCAATGATGCCATCAGAATATTACTAAAGAAACGTAGATGGAATAGTGCAGTGAAATGTTGGTTGCTGGAGGAGTCAGTAGATGTTCTGCTGGTTTAATCAAACATGAGGTTTAACACTACATGCTACCAATTACAGATGTGGACACACTGGTACAGCTGCCTCTTTTTAAGACACTAATGTACATTATTTTGAAACTATGATCTTTATTGAGAGTTTGTATGTAATTTAGTTCATGTAATGTCTTCTCTTTTATCTGGAGAGTGAGTCTGCAATAAAGTTTTGAATTGAACAGAATACTCAGTCAAAAGTTTTAATCCCACATTTTTCATGACAGAAGTTATTTTTCAAATGAAGATTTTACAAACTCAAACATCTGATCAATTTATGAAACATAATACTGTACAATAATACAACTATTTAGTAGAAAACAATAAAAAAAAAGGTGCTCCATCTACTGTTTTAAATTTTGGTACCATGCATAAACATAAAGTTGTTACAGTCAAACAACTGACATTGCTTTATAAATGTACAAATTATTTTGCTGCTTGAACAAACAATTCTGCCTAGAAACGAAGAGAAACAAAAAAGGTTCCCGTCCTGAAGCCCGGCTCAAGGCTTTCAAAATCATCCAACCAAAAGAAATCAGCATAAATGGAGGATGTTTTAGTAAAAAATCATCATTGACAGGACAGCTGGACAAGAAATCAACCTTATTCTCAACTTGGCCTTGTTCACAGAACAAACTTGCTTCACAGACTACACCTGCCATAACATTAAAATACAGCTGAAGCATTAATACATCAGTAACGTATTCCAATCATGTTTACTCAGTAGAATTCATTTATTTTATTTATTTATTTGGGGTTCAGTGTCTGGCACAAGGACACTTCAACATGCAGCTGGGGGAGCCAGGGATTCCAACCAACGACCTTCCGATTACTGATTCCGATTACTTGTTTCCAGCTAAATGAGAATAATTCTCCTGTAGTTTAGTTTAAATTACCAGTTGGTTGTTGGCTGCCTCTGCCTCTGCCTCTGCCTCTGCTGCTTCTGCTTCTGCCTCTGCTGCTTCTGCTTCTGCCTCTGCTGCTGTCCCTGAGGATTCTGTTGACACCCCTGCAGAATCTGCTGACGTCCCTCTGGATTCCGCTGATGTTCCTGCTGATGTCGCTGCTGATGTCTCTGCTGCTGTCGTGGCTGCGGAGGGACCTCCCGAGGATGCCAAATCTATTGTAAGCGCTGATGAAGTCCCTGTAGATGTCGCTGATGTCGCTGCTATTACTATTTACTCTACCTGAACCAAGTCGAAGAGAAGAAGATACAAACTGAAACTAAATGTTATTTTTTACCCACCAGCAAAAAACATAACTCTCTCTCTATATGTATTAATATTATACACAGCTGAGTTTAACTTACTGGGACACGTTGGCTGTTCATTGCTGTGTTGGCTACTGCTGCTGCTGCTGCTGCTGGGAGGCACAGGTGACTCTGTAGGTAAACAGAAAATGTAGATTCTCATTCATTCATTTATTCATCTACATATAATATGACATAACATGAGCCTGTTCATTATAGTGACTGATAGTGTCCACATCTAATCTTAACAAACTGATATAATTAGTGCCTTCTCTGCCTGTACCGGGTCAAATATACTTGAATATGTATCTAAAGGCATGTTTTGGTTCAGACATGAGCTCTCTCTCTCTCTCTCTTTCTTAATCCTCTCAAATATGAAATAAATATTATTAAACCCTAACTACTTCATCAGCAGTTTGGCTACTTCACTAATCAGGGCGTTCCCTCCAGTCCGATCACTGAGAGCAGCAGGACAGCAATGTCCTCACAGGTGTGTAGGAATTTGGCCGCCTGCCTTTGGGACCAGAATAGTTTGCTCACCTACCACCCTGCCAGTTGCTGTTTCGTGGCCAGCAGTGACTCATGTCTCTCTCCTGTGGTCTGTAAGGTCCAAAACATGTTCACTCACAGAAACTTACTGTAAACTCTGCTACACAGAACCGACCTGCCCGACTCAAGAGTTAATGATCATGAAAACACATGTCCTCAAATGATGACCGCAAATAAAGAAACAAAGAAAACAAGTTCATATTCATTTATAAACAACACAATACCAATGTTTTTTACTTAGGAAGAGCTCAGAAATCAATATTTGGTGGAATAAACCTGATTTTCAATCATGTGTCTCGGCATGCTCTCCCATTGTCGTTCACATTGTTGTTGAGTGACTTTATGCCACTCCTGGCGCAAAAGTTCAAGCAGCTCTGCTTTGTTTGATGGCTTGTGACCCTTCATCTTCCTTTTGATCACATTCCAGAGGTTTTCAATGGGGTTCAGGTCTGGAGATTGGGCTGGCCATGACAGGGTCTTGATCTGGTGGTCCTTCATCCACACCTTGATTGACTTGGAAGGAAGCAAGTTTTCTTCCAGGATAACCTTGTAGGTGGCTTGATTTCTTCGCAAAGATGAATCTGCCTGATCCCAGCTTTGCTGAAGCTCCCCCAGATCATCACTGATCCCCCACCAGATTTCCCTGTGGGTGTGAAACACTGTGGTTTGTAGGCCTCTCCAGGTCTCCGTCTAACCATTAGACAACCAGGTGTTGGGCAAAGCTGAAAATTGGACTCATCAGAGAAGATGACCTTACTCCAGTTCTCTATGGTCCAGTCCTTATGGTCTTTTGCAAACCTCCGCCTGGCTCTTCTTTGCTTCTCATTGATGAAGGGCTTTTTTCTAGCTTCACAGGACTTGAGCCCTGCCTCTAGGAGCCTGTTTCGAACTGTCCTCGCTGTGCATTTCACCCCAGCTGCCATTGGTCGTTCTTTTTGTAGGTCACTTGATGTCATCCTACGGTTGCTGAGTAACAACTGAATGAGTTGACGGTCATCCTGGTCAGTAGAGAGTCGTTTTCGCCCTCTGCCGGTCTGCAGCTTTGTTGTCCTGAATGTCTGCTGCTTGAACTTGTTTTTATGAACCGCCGTCTTAGAAATGTTGAGGATAGAAGCAACCTGACGCTCACTGTATCCCTCTGCCAGTAAAGACAGAATTGAACCCTTCTTTTCCTCACTCAAAACTTTTCTTTTCAACTCTTTTGGCATGGTCAATAGTTATTTTTTTACTTTTGAGGTACTACTAGCACTGTTTTTGCCATCCAGCTGATCCTATTGCCAGAGGATAGTGATGACCACAGCAGTGATTTTTATACTTTTCTCATTCAAAACAATATGGTTCAGGTGATCAATGAGCTAATCATTACCTCATTAAGTAGAATGAGGTGTGCTTGTGTTTGAAATAAATGGACGCTGGAATGAAATGGCTGTCATACACGTAGCGATGCTGATTTCAGAAAAATGTGCAGTGGTCTCTTAATTTTTTTTAGTTTAACTTACCATGACCTAGTGGCTGTTCATTGCTGCGTTGGTTGTGGCTGCTGCTGGGTGTCACAACTTGTTCAGATGCCGCTGTAGGAATAGAGAGGTTTTATATATATATATATATATATATATATATATATATATATATATATATATATATATATATATATATATATATATGTGTGTGTGTGTATATGTATATATGTATATGTATGTATATATATATTTATATGTGTATATATATATGTGTGTGTGTATATATATATATATATATATATATACACACACATATATATATATATATATATATATATATATATATATATATATATATATATATATATATATATATATATATATAAGTAAGGGATAATGCCCGACGAGGTGTCCATTATCAGGAATTAATGGACGAATGGACGACAGCGGAGTCCATTAATTCCTGATTATGGACACCTCGAAGGGGCATTATCCCGCTTATACCATGGTCACTTGCCAAAGAAAAGAAATTAAGACCATTCATTTATATTTTCATGTGTTTTACAATCAAAATATAAAGTTTTTCACAGGCAATAACTTAGTTTCCCTGGTAACGCCTGAGGGTTTGACTAATACCTGGAACAACCTTTAACCTCCCGTAAGGTTCTTATGCACGGAAACGTTGTTCACCTCTCCAGTAAATAGGACGGACCGTAGATACGACTTGGCAACGGGAGATATTCTAGTCCGCTCAGCCAGAAAGCTAACGCTATGCTAGCGAGATTCAAAGTCAGTAACATTGCGTACGGTTGACGAACAGTAAATATAATGTGACAGTATGTTTAACAACAAGACTAGCTAGCTAACCAGTCATGTCATTGTCCCCAAATCAACATCAAGATGTTCAGGAACAAATGATCGGCCGTGTGTAACGTTACTGTGGCCGCAGCCTGAAGCAGAGAGCTGAACAGCCAACGGGATGTGAGATTATTCACTTATGTGATATAAAGTCTGAGTAAGTTTAGAGGGGAAGTGAACTTTCTGCAGCTTGTGTGTTACAGTCTCCATCCTGTGGTGTTCAGAGGATAAGGCTCTGAAGGACTGACGGACTGCACTCCCGTCGCTATGGTTACGCCAGCCAGCGCATTAATTTAGACGGTGAACAGACAATTTGACTGGAACTACTTAGTAGGTGTCCATATACCAGGGATTAATCTACACCCTACAGCCAATCAGAATCGAATATTCCCTCAGACCATGGTCTATCTATGTATATACATATATATATGTGTGTGTGTGTGTGTATGTATATATTAATATTTGACACAGCTGAGTTTAACTTACTGGGACGTGTTGGCTGTTCATTGCTGTGTTGGTTGTTGCTGCTGCTGCTGCTGCTGCTGCTGGGTGGCTCAGGTGGCTCTGTAGGTACACACAAATATATAGATATTCATTCATTCATTTATTAATCTACATATAATATGACATAACATTGAGCCTGTTCATTACAGTGATTGATGGTGTCCACATCTAATCTTAACAAACTGATATAATTAGTGCATATTTTGGTTCAGAAATTAGCTTTCTCTCTCTCTCTCTCTCTCTCTCTCTCTCTCTCTTTCTTAATTCTCCCAAATATGAAATAAATATTATTAAACTCTAACTACTTCATCAGCAGTGTGGTTGCTTCACTAATCAGGGCGTTCCTTCCAGTCCAATCACTGAGAGCAGCAGGACAGCAATGTCCTCACAGG
The DNA here is from genome assembly GCA_039737535.1 of Lagodon rhomboides. NCBI lineage: Eukaryota > Metazoa > Chordata > Actinopteri > Spariformes > Sparidae > Lagodon > Lagodon rhomboides. The sequence goes on from JBBNBP010000823.1 coordinate 9,607, forward strand.
TGTGTAGGAATTTGGCCGCCTGCCTTTGGGACCAGAATAGTTTGCTCACCTACCACCCTGCCAGTTGCTGTTTTGTGGCCCAGCAGTGACTCATGTCACTCTCCTGTGGTCTGTAGGGTCCAAAACATGTTCACTCACAGAAACTTACTGTAAACTCTGCTACACAGAACCGACCTGCCCGACTCAAGAGTTAATGATCTCCAGACATATATTATCACATCAGTAAGTTACATGTCTAAAAACAGCATGTGTCCCCGTGCACCAAAAACAGATGAATGTTCATCCATTTAATGTGTAAATTGAATTCTCTAAGCTAACAACAGTGATATGAATTAACTCCAAATAGGTTGTTTATAGGTGAAACTGAACAACATTTGGTGCAAACTCTTACACAACTATGGTTTATAAGTGATTTGTCAGAACAAAAGACACAGTTCTGTCATGATGAGTGTAATATGTGGACTGTGAGAGCAGACAGTGTGTATTCCATTAAACAAATGAAGTCTTACCAGATGGAGTAGATTTTGAGTTTTCCATAATCTCAGGGTTTAAGGGTCTGCAGGGTTTAAAAACCTAAATGGAGAAAATAATATCATGTTATCTCATGTGATGAGCGTCATGTTTTGTTCGTAAATTATTATTCAGACAGCTGATCACACGTCTGAATAATCGACAAACATTAAAGGATTAGAAACAAACACTTCTCACCATCAATTTGAGAACATTGTCTTTCTTAGTTTCTCACATTTGATTGTTTGAATTTATATTTCAGTTCTGTCTACTCACCAGGTGAGATCGTCTCATCCGCCGAACACAAACTTCACACTGAAGCCAAATTCGACTGACGCACTTTCTCTTCAGGCTGGGCGGGACTCTGCACTGATAACAATGTCAGTTTAAGTCTGTGGTTCTCAATTATTTTCTGTCATGCCCTAACCTGACTCTCGCCAGATGCATTTGTTCCGCCTAGCTCCACTCACAGTGGGGAGTGGAGCTAGGCGGAACGAAATGCATCTGGTGAGAGTCAGGTTAGGGCATGACCCCCTAGAGGACAGAATTTTTTTCACGCCCTCCCGAATTGAAATAATATTTTGAACCTGATAATATTTATTTATTTATTTATTTATCTGTATAAACCACTGTATGAGTTGCTGGCACCAGCATTCTACATACAATCACCCGATTATCAAAATTTGTAAGAGGCTAACAGTGTTTTTTGTTTACTGATGCCGCGCTGACAGAATGACCGGCCTGTTGGTGATACTCATCGAGTTTACGAATGAAAAACCTCCAGTGGCTTCCTGACATAACTGGGGTGTGAGGTCTCCAGGTGCCGTCTTGATTTATTTGTTTTCATGCTGTCCGCTGCCAGAGTTTTTAGGCATAAAAAACAGGTTTTTTCCTCATTTCCCACCGTGTTCATGGTTAACCCACGGGCTGAAATTTGGCACATTGATTAAGGACAGTGGCACCTTTAATTTCACCAAGTTACATGTCGGCACTAAACACGCTCTAGCGCCACCAACGGGTCAAAGTTTCAGGTACATTTGTGCACATAACTTTTGACCACTTGGCCCGATTTTCAAAAACCAGGTATTGTTGGAATCATTGGATCATGCCGACTTCAACGCACTCCATGACGTCATAATGCGTCATAATAGATTTTCCACCCTATTTGATTTTAGCGGAAGCGAAACTAAGTTTTCGGCGGTCGCAATTTTTTACTGATTCTCACGAAAATCGGCACAGGCCATCTTCAGACCAATCCGCACAAAAGCTATGTAGTGGATTTTTCATTTTTGACTTCGTTCGCCCGCTACAGCCAATCGAATTTGGCGCCGATGGTGCCGATTTTTATTTGAGCTCATATCTCGGGAACGCTTTGGCGCAACGAGACCAAATTTGGTGGCACACTTCCAGACTCCATTGCAAATGGTGGAAAGAAATCTGGTGTTATTCTGCAACTAGGGGGCGCTATTATCAGCAAAACATTGTTTTTCCTCATATCTCTTGATGCGTTTTTGTTTGAAATCAAATTGTGATGTCGGCAGATACCGTGGGTTGCCCCATTGATAGTTCATGCTAACTTTTCGTGGTAGCTAATTGCAGTCGGCGGCGATGCCGCCAAACAGGAAGTTTGCTCATATCTTGGCGCTGGTTTGACTTCCGAAGACCAAACTTGGTCGGACGCTTCGAGACTCCGTCAGAAGTGGGCAAAAAAAATTTTGTTGTCCTTTGGCCACTAGGGGGCGCTGTAATTAGCAAAATTACGTTTTTGCTAATTTCTCTTGACGTGTTGGGATTTCAGACAAAATTTTCATGTCTGCTGATACTGTGGAATGTCCCCTTTCAGGCTCTTGAAAAACTTTTCATGTCATCGTAAGAATTCGGCCGCCATATTGGATTTTAGCGAAAGTGAAACTACATTTTCAGCGGTCGCAAATTTTGTCCAATTCTCACGAAAATCACCACAGAACATCTTCAGACCGATCCGCACAAAAGCTATTCAGTGGATTTTTCATTTTCGGATTCGCTTCGAACCGCTACATCCAATCGAATTCAGCGCGACGGTGCCGAACAGGATGCAAGCTCGTATTTCGTGAACAGTTTGATGTATCAAAATTAAATTTGGACGTATGTCTCAAGACCCCGTCCCAAGGGGACAGGGTGAATTTGGTGTCATTCGGCCACTAGGGGGCGCTGCAGTTAGCAAAATTCTCACATTTCTTCATATCACGTAATGTGTTCTGAGTTAGAACTGACGTCTGATGTCAGCAGGTACTGTGGGTTGTCCCACTGACAGACCATGGAAACTTTTCCTGACAGCCAATTGGAATTTGATGGCAAAGCTGCCAAACAGGAAGTCGGCTCACATTTCCTTCAAACTTTACCCAATTCACTCCAAACTTCTTCTCCGTGATTACAACCATCATCATGACAGGACGACATGACGTTTCTGCAGGAACTCTTGCCGGCCAACGTGCTTGGACCCCCACATTGCTGCTTGCAGCTATATTTGTGGTTGGTTTTTGTTTTGGACAGTAGCCATGTTGCTAACACTGTTAGCATCAGCCACAGGTACACTATGAGGAGGGAACGCTCTGTTCAGCTGTAAATACAAGTTACAAGACCAGAGTGTGAAAATAGTCTGTTTTTTAGTGAAAGTCCTACATTTATATACACCTTATTCATGATGCAACCAGATGAGGACAGAAATAAAATGAAGACTTCAAGGGCTTGAATCTGTGACAGTGACGTCCATCAGATTTCCGTTTGTTATCAAAGTAATTAAATAAATGCTGTGCAGTAAAAATACATCGCATCCACATTGGATCATTACATAACCTGGATGTTCATCAGTAAAGTACTTTACTAACTTCCCTCCGCTGGTCGTCTGATATTCCAACAAGACTGCAGCAGCTTCAGTTTCCTTCTGATTGATTGATTCTGATTGATGCTTCCTGAGCTTCATGTCGCTCAGCAGCAGAGGGAGACAAAGTCAAACAGTCTGAAGTGTTTCACAGTGTGCTTCATGACTTCAGGCTGTTTCCAAGGATTCAAACAAGGACGTAAGTTTGCATAGAGACATAGGGACAAGTCACAAACAAAGTTTGGGAGGGAGGGAGTTGTCCCTACTAATATTTTGATATATTTTAATATAACGATTTAAAAAAAAACATTTTACATAATGCATTGAATATGATATTCTTTACAAACTCCTAATTCGTAGTATTAAGCATATGTAGAGAACTATTTGCCCTCTCATCGCAACATTCAGTGTAACCTGCATGGCAACACGTTTAGATATGCTGCCATTTGATTGGCTGAAGGGTGATCACGCTCTCGGCACATGAACGTATCAGAGCCGCTCTCGTCACCTCTCGTGAAGAAGACGCGCTGTGTGGCAGAGTTGCTGCGAGACAGCTGGACTGACGGTAAAGGCCGACGTAAATACACCAGGAAATCATGAAAGTAAATCCTCACATCAGTATTTCGTTTGGTCTCAACATTTTTGCCCGTGTTTCTGCTTTATAGATAGAAAATGCCACCGAAAAGAAACGAGGCATTCGAAGCTATTTCACCACCCAGAGAGTGAGTAAGTAGCCTAGCTGCTAGGCTGTTGTTAGCTAGCTAACTACCCACACAATGCAAGCCTCCTAGCCTAACATTAACACTCATTCTGCTGTGGAAAAGTGTTATTAAGGTGTTAGTGTAGTGAACGTAGGCTAGCATTAAAGCTAACTGACTGTGGGTTCTGTAATGTTTGCCGGTCGGTTTGAGGACAAGTGGACTCGGTCCCACACAAATGCAAACATGCTAGTCTAGCGTAATATCACCAGTCTTCTACTGTGTAAAACATAACTGGTGTTAAGTGAATCACTCTCTAGTCTTTCAACCAATGTTAGCAATTACAAGGAGAACACAGAAAAAACAGCAGCATGATGCTAAAAATGTAGAGCTGGTGATGAATCAGGAAGAGTTTCAGCTGAGGTGTTGACAATGTCAATACGCAATTTTGTTGGAATAAAGATGGCATGAGCATTGCAGTTCTTTGTTTTAGGATGCCTTGTAGTTGTAACCTATGAATCTCATCATCATGTTGGTTATTTTGAGAATAAATGTTGGATTTACATAATTAAAGGTGTCAAGATGTTATTCTTCAGATGTTACCCAAATGTTCTGTCTTATAAGTTTGATATGTGTAATGGGTATAAAGAGGACATTTTATTCATTGATGCATTATTCTGATATACATTCAGAAAACTCAGAAATCCAGTACAGATGTAGTGCAGGTTGAGGAAGCGGCAGCTGGACCGTCAGGGACCTGAAGCAGGTGAGACCTTAAAATGGTTCTGTGATGAGATATCAGCAATGAAAGTGAAGGACGATTGGGTTTTATTTTACATTAGCATTTTTCATCAGGAGAGGTGTTTTATTCTCTTTTTTTGAATGATAAACAAAGTTGGTTCCATAAAGCCTAAACCTTGGCTATTCCTGTAATATTCAAAAGTTCTGTCTAATAAGTTTGATAAGTGTAATGCATATACTTATCATATAAGGTCTACATTTTATTCATTGATGCATTATTTTGAAATACATTCAGGAAACTCAGAGATCCAGGACAGATGTAGTGCAGGTTGAGGAAGCAGCAGCTGGACCGTCTGGGCTTCAGGTGAGGTCTTACATGGTTCTGTGATGAGACACTCGGAGGGAGGGAGGGAGGGAGGGAGGGATGGGTCGCTGGGCAGTGTCCCGACCAAAGCTGAGACCAAACTTACGCCTTTGCATTCAGGGACTGACAGCTGTCATAGACATACTGTTACGTTTAGGTAAAAAGGTGACGACCCAAATGCAGAAACACTAAGCTAAGTTCAAATCAGGAAAAACACAATGAGCACAAAAACAGACACACACCACAGACACACACCACAGGGAGACACTGGAGGACTGGCTCAAGTGAAACACAGCTGGACAACACAAGACGGACGGACAAAGACATCAGGGAGCTCACACACTGTTTACACACAGGGGTCGACACAAACATAGTACAGGTGGACACAGAACAAGACAGAGGAGGAACTGAGAAGCAACCCACAACACATGAGGGCAGAACTTCAAAATAAAACAGGAAGTCGCAGAAACACAAACACATTCGAATATGTTCACACTGAATAAACACAAACCAACACATTTCATATAAGAGAAGTCTTTATTATTGTGCCACTGATGTTTACTGTGATGTTTTTACTAATGAAGGCCTGTATAACCCATGTTTGGTTAAACTTTATAGCTCAAACACTTGTTTTTACTCATTTAAGTCAGATTAATCATAAGAACATATTTCTAAAATATTATACAATATTACATTCATCACATGGTCACATGTTTCAAATGTGACCATGTTTCAAATTAATTCAAAACCAGTAAATGATGCACAGAGTTAAATACAGTCAGATCTGCAGGAAGTGCTCGTTAACTGACCTCAGCTCTGTATTTAATGTAAGAGCGCCGGCTGCTGGACACTTTCAGCAGTGCATCATGGTGTTTATCTCCTGAATGAAACCATCAGTCACCTGAAACAAGGTGACTGTGATTACACTCAACCTAAACTGGAAACAACCACCACCTTTCTGAGGTGACAGTCAGAATCAGACAGAAACAGAACCTGTGACTCTTGATTCAGTAAACAGTTATATTTTGCATGTTTGCTCTCAGTGTTGAATCAGTAATAATCTCACACACACAGCCACATTTTATCAGACCTGAATAGTTTCAACATAAAACCATGACTGCTTCACTTCTGAACTGATCAAAGTCACGTGATGAAAAGATGTGTGTGTGTCCATGATTATATATACAGTGAATGAAATAGTGAAATATGATTCCTCTGTTTTCACTCAGGAGTGGTGGACCACCACACTGAGAATATTAGCACCGTAGCTACATACATTAAACATTATAATCTAAAAAAGTGCTGAATTGTAGGCAACTGGAGTTGTTTCAGTGTCTTGAAGATGTTTCACCTCTTCTTCAGTTTTAACTAACTGGAGGAGGGTGTGTCCTTACAGGGTTGTTAAGGAGTTTCAGAGTCGTTAGGCCCACCTGTGGGTCTTGACCCAACCGACCTTTGTGTGGGTTTCTAAGGCTACCTGAGCCCAGGTGTGAATGGTTGTTAAGCTGTCTGGGGAGAGAACTCAGTACTGCTTTGTAGGTGGCTGATAAGTGATGTCCTCTGTTCAAAGACAATCGCTCCAGTTTGACATAGATGGATTCTTTTACACCTCTTTCAAAACATCTGTCTTCTCTGGCCACAGAGGAGGAGGCCTACAACATTAGCCCCACTCCCTGCTATGTGCTTCACTGGCTTTATGATTCATGTTTCATTTTTTACCAGATTCTATGTTGACTGTCCTGTTTGTGCCAGTTATCAAGGATAAAGTTATGCAGCCTGGATAATTATAGTTCCATAACTTTAGTCAGCATGGTGTCAAAGGTTTAACAAAGAATCCTGCTGGATGGATGACATCAGTTTATTAACTCCACAGATAGTTTGGAGGCCAAAACTCATCAGTCCTCATGTGTTTCATCGATGCATCCAGAGCTTTTGATCTTGGAAACCATAAAAAGGGAGGAACATTGTCCCCAGTAAATATATATAGATGAAAGCCTGTAATAATGGCTGCATGATGGCTGATACTCTAGTGAACTTTATTACGTACGCCGATGATCTTCTAGTCTTTAGTTCAAATATCACCGGCCTTGTCGACATTTTATTACAGAACAAACTACAGATGATGATGATATTTATAGTCAATGCTGCACGATGTATGCACAAGTGAACATGCTTGACAGAAAGAAGACGTCTGTGTTCAGTGCATACTGTAAAAACACTGTGATGAACACTGGTGGTCAATGATGCCGTCAGATTATACCTTAAGAGACGTAAATGGAATAGTGCAGTGAAATGTTGGTTACTGGAGGAGTCAGTAGCTGTTCTGCTGGTTCAATCAAACATAAGGTTTAACACTACATGCTACCAGTTACAGATGTGGACACACTGGTACAGCTGCCTCTTTGTAAGACACTAATGTACTTTATTTTGAAACTATGATCTTTATTGAGAACTTGTATGTAATTTATTTTTAGTGTGAGTCTGCAATAAAGTTTGTAATTAAACAGTCAAAAAAATACTCAGTCAAAAGTTTTAATCCCACATTTTTCAGACAGAAGTTACTTTTCAAATGAAGATTTTACAAACTTAAACATCTGATCAATTTATGAAACATAATACTGTACAATAATATAACTATTAGGTAGAAAACAATAAAAAAAAAGGTGCTCTATCTACTGTTTTACATTTTGGTACCATGCATGAACATAAAGTTGTTACAGTCAAACAACTGACATTGCTTTACAAATGTACAAATTATTTTGCTGCTTGAACAAAATATTCTGCCTAGAAATAATGAGAAACAAAAAAGGTTCCCGTCCTGAAGCCCGGCTCAAGGCTTTCAAAATCATCCAACCAAAAGAAATCAGCATAAATGGAGGACATTTTAGTAAAAAATCATCATTGACAGGACAGCTGGACAAGAAATCAACCTTATTCCCAACTAAACTTACTTCACAGTCTACACCTGCCATAACATTATAATACAGCTGAAGCATTTATACATCAGTAACATATTCCAATCATATTTACTCAGTAGAATTCATTTATTTATTTGGGGTTCAGTGTCTGGCACAAGGACACTTCAACTTGCAGCTGGGGGAGCCAGGGATTCCAACCAACGACCTTCCTATTACTAGACAACCCGGTCTACCTCCTGAGCTACATTCGCCCAGTTGTTTGTTACCAGCTGGCGACAAGCAACAAGCCAAAACCAACCAAGCACTGCCCAACTCGTAGTACGTCAAAATTCAGCGGTCAGCGTTTAATGGTCTGGTGTGGTTCAGTGCTGATCTGTTTTTTGTAGATTTTCTACCTTTTGAACAAAAGTGAATGTGCAGTATTGCTACTTCTACTCTACTTCTTCCACCTCTGCAGTTAATCTTCTGCAGGGAGGAGATTTTCTTCTTCAGTTAGAAAACTATTGACGAGATCAATATAAGATTTAATTAAGTTGTCCGCACCTCTGATAAAGGTTCAGTAAGATGCTAGCAGTGGTGTTTAAATCATTTTAAAAAGGGGCTAAAATTATTCAATTCAGAATCAAATGATCCACAACAACAAATTACATTTTCTATAATCACACCTGAATACATGTCAGCAGGTCTGCGTTCATCTCAGTACTTCAGTCATCTGAAGTTTACACTTCAGCAACTTCAGAGATTTCTGAGTTTCTGAGTGTTTTTAAAAAGTAAGGAAGCTGATGAACAGAGTTTATTTTAAAAGATAATTCCAAAAGTCTTTTGGTACATTTTTGCAGTGCTCTCCATTGTTTTCTTTCACGATTTGGCCAAAGCGTGTCAACAGCTCTGGAAGTTCAAGATCCTTCTGCCACAAATACCTGTACTGACAGTCTTTGATCATGTCTTTTAAAGGTGGCTGCTGACGATATGTTTCCATTAAACCTGGACTCTCCTCCCTGGGTGTTGATATCAGAACCAGTGAATGATGGAATGATCGATAGCAACAGAGTTGAAGGAACCTGTTGAGCTTCATATAGTCAATACTTGTGAAGTCTTCAGGCTGGAGAACCAGCAGGAACACATGAGGACCAGGATCAGAGGCAGTCGTACACCCTATCAAACATCTCCACACACTGGTTGTTTCAGAGGAGGGAGACAGCAGATCTGGAGTGTTTATGAGAACTATTCTTTTATCATTTAACACTGCTGAGTGTACTCTCCGATAGTCAAGTGGCTCAATTTCAGGGTCGAACACATTCTCTCCCAGTATGAAGTTCCCCACTGAAGACCTCTGAGACCAGCTGTTCCCCAGCAGAACCACCCTCAGCTCAGACACTGAAAAGAAAAACACGGACTTGACAAGTGCAGTTTGTAGTAAAACAACCAGTGAGGATGTCACACCTTCTTTAAGGTGGACTTAAGATTACTGTCATCCATTATTCACTTTAAAAACTGCTAATTAACCAGTGAGCTTGCAAATAAAAATTATAGAATCTGTACCTACCTATAGATATTATTACCTATAAGTGTTAGCTAAAACAGATGACAATATTTCTGACTTCAGTGAAACTTACTGTTGGGTGGAAGCCATTCTAAGCTGTTGCTGAGTTGTAAAGCTGGCACATATGGCTCTGTAGAGACACAGATTGCAGATATTCATTCATGTAATCAATAATGGACCTTCTCATTACAGCATTAATAGAATAATACAATTATCATCTACTCTGCCTGAACCAAGTTATACTTGAATCTATGTCAACATATATAGGCCACACCTCCATACCTGTGAGTCGTCTGATTTATTCATCTAATATTTTGTGGAATGTGAAAAGAAGGAAGCAACACAGGTGGTTTGAGTGACACACTGCTGTTAAATATGATTATCATTTCTGGTGCTGTGTGCAGTAAAAACTTTATGTCAGCAGGCATGAATCAAACATCCATCCATAAATTCTCTCAATTATTGATCAAGTTCAACGTCATGTGGAGCTGCAGCCTCTTCCAGCTTCTATTGGCCGAGAGGCTCTGTTCACCGGTCACTTACTGACAGGTAAATTAGAGTTACTGAAACACTGACCAAGAGCAGTAATGTCAGCCTCTAATTTGGGGACCATTCATCAGAATCTATGGCACACCTGAAGGGTCAGATTGACCTTTTCACAGCCCATCAGTGTGAACTCTGGAGAGCTAGTTAGACAGGAGGCCTCTTTAAAAATACTAAATACATTTTAAGCCTCACTATCTCTTCAGAAGAAAGCTGACTGAGAGAGACAGAGAGCATGAGAGTCCCTGAGTAAACAGAAATCAAGACAACTTTCACAGTGTCTCTGAGGGGTTCTGGGGTTCATTAGCAGCTCGACACTCTCAAATTCACCAGTGAGCTCTCAAGTAAAAATGAAATAAGATGTGTTTGTTCTCAGCTAAATGAGAATAATTCTTATGTAGTTAAGTTTAACTTACCAGTCGGCTGTCGGCTGCTGCTGCTGCTGCTGATGTCCCAGCTTCTGCCGAAGTACCTGCTGCTGATGTCCGTGCTGCTGCTGCTGATGTCCCTGCTGCTGAAGTACCTGCTGCTGATGTCCGTGCTGCTGCTGCTGATGTCCCTGCTGCTGAAGTACCTGCTGCTGATGTCCCTGCTGCTGAAGTACCTGCTGCTGATGTCCGTGCTGCTGCTGCTGATGTCCCTGCTGCTGAAGTACCTGCTGCTGCTGCTGATGTCCCTGCTGCTGAAGTACCTGCTGCCGCTGATGTCCCTTCTGCCGCTGATGTCCCTGCTGCTGCCGCTGATGTCCCTGCTGCCGCTGATGTCCCTTCTGCCGCTGATGTCCCTGCTGCTGCTGCTGATGTCCCTGCTGCTGAAGTACCTGCTGCCGCTGATGTCCCTTCTGCCGCTGATGTCCCTGCTGCTGCCGCTGATGTCCCTGCTGCCGCTGATGTCCCTTCTGCCGCTGATGTCCCTGCTGCTGCTGCTGATGTCCCTGCTGCTGAAGTACCTGCTGCCGCTGATGTCCCTTCTGCCGCTGATGTCCCTGCTGCCGCTGATGTCCCTGCTGCCGCTGATGTCCCTGCTGCCGCTGATGTCCCTGCCGCTGATGTCCCTGCTGCCGCTGATGTCCCTGCTGCTGCTGCTTCTGCTTCTGCTTCTGCGGATGTCCCTGCTGAAGAACCTCCTGATGGTGCTCAATCCATTGTTGATCCGGCGTGTCGCAGATTGCACTGCTGCTGCTGTAGGGATCCAGGAATTGTAGATATTCATTTAATCTTTCATTCACATTTCACAATCTGTAACAATGATGCTTATTACAGTGATTGTTGGACAACCAGTATTAGTATCGGAGCCTTAATAGACCAATACAATCACTGTTTACTCTGAACCAAGTCAAAGAGAAGAACAAAAATCAGTAAGCAAAATATAATTTTTCATGCACCACTGCAAAACATTGTAACTCTCTCTCTCTATATATAAATATCCCATCCCATTTTCTTCCGCTTATCCGGGGCTGGGTCGCGGGGGCAGCAGTCTGAGCAGGGACACCCAGACTTCCCTCTCCCGGACACTTCCCCCAGCTCTTCCGGGAGGATCCCAAGGCGTTCCCAGGCCAGCTAGGCGACATAGTCACTCCAGCGTGTCCTGGGTATGCCAGGAACACCTCCCGAGGAAGGCGTCCCGGGGGCATCCGATAGAGATGCCCGAGCCTCAGCTGGCTCCTCTCGATGTGGAGGAGCAGCGGCTCTACTCCGAGCTCCTCCCGGGTGACAGAGCTCCTCACCCTATCTCTAACGGAGCGCCCCGCCACCCTGCAGAGGAAACCCATTTCGGCCGCTTGTATCCGGGATCTTATTCTTTCGGTCATGACCCAAAGTTCATGACCATAGGTGAGGGTAGGAATGTAGATTGACCGGTAAATCGAGAAGCTTCGCCTTTCGGCTCAGCTCTCTCTTCACCATGACAGATCGATACAACGACCGCATTACTGCAGCTGCTGCACCAATCCGCCTGTCAATCTCGCGCTCCATCCTTCCCTCACTCGTGAACAAGACCCCAAGATACTTAAACTCCCCCACTTGAGGCAGGAACTCTCCCCCCAACCCAGAGGGAGCAAGCCACCTTTTTCCGGTTCGAGAACCATGGCCTCGGACTTGGAGGTGCTGATTCCCATACCAGCTGCTTCACACTCAGGAAATGCTGGAGGTCCTGGCTCGAAGAAGCCAACAAGACAACATCATTGGCGAAAAGCAGAGATGAAACCCCCTCCGGCCCCTGGCTGCGCCTAGAAATTCTGTCCATAAAAATAATGAACAGAACCGGTGACAAAGAGCAGCCCTGCCGGAGTCCAACATGCACCGGGAACAGGTCTGACTTACTGCCAGCAATGTGAACCAAGCTCCTGCTCCGGTCATACAGGGACCGTACAGCCCTTAGCAGAGGGCCCCCGTCCCCATACTCCCGAAGCACCTCCCACAGAATGCCAAGAGGGACATGGTCGAATGCCTTCTCCACAAAACACACGTGGACTGGTTGGGCAAACTCCCATGAACCCTCGAGCACCCTGCAGAGGGTATAGAGCTGGTCCAGTGTATATAAATATATATGTGTATATATATTTAACAATAACTCAACATTAACACCAAACAACACCAAGACTGTGGCATGTTGAAACATATTGGGCAGCAGATCTGTCCTGTCCCCTTCTCCCAAGAGTAGTTTTAGTTTGGAGAGCTCATTCAGCTCTTTGAAATCTGAGATCTCAGAGCTGAATGTGTCAGAGTAAATGTTCCTTGTTTCGTTGAATGTTTCACATCGTAGGAGAAAGTGCATCTCTGTCTCGACCTCACCTGTCGAACAGTGACCACAGGATCTGTCTCTGCTTTCTGTCTCTGACAGTAGAGAGATATTCTGCTAATTCATAATCTCTGTTTAGGGTTAGATAACATTCTGATCTACTTTGGCTTTTAGTTTCTTCTGTCCAATGTTCCAGATAGGTTTATTTACATTGTTTTATAATTAGCTTTACTCTGATTGGTGTTTGGAGAGCAGTGTTGTTATGAGGCTGGTCAGACTGTGTCTGAGAGGGGCAGTAAGCCTCAGCACCAGCTGACATAGGGGACTCTCTCTCTTTCTCTGTCTCTCTCTCTCTAAATGCCCTAAATGTAAATGTAACTGGAGGCATTCTTTCAAGTCATGCACCAAAAAAAAGGGTGCATTTTCATCCATTTTATATCTATGTTGAATTATCTAAGATGATAATATGATATTAATAATCCCCTAAAAGTGAACAACATTCAGTGCAAACTCTTACACAACTATGGTTTATGAGTGATTTGTCAGAACAATGGGAATGAAGACACAGTTCTGTTGTGATGAGTGTAATATGTGGATTCATTGTGTATTCCATTAACCAAATGGAGCCTTACCAGGCGGAGCAGGGCGCCAGTTTTCCATAATCTTACTCTGAGGGTTTATAAACAGAAAAATAAATATAATATTAAATTAAACACATAACACAAAGCCCATCACACTCATCAACACTTTAAATGTGTAATGGCAATAGAAAATAAACACGAATCATCCATAAATCTATAAATCATTGTATCAAGTTTCTTTTCAAATTAATGTGTACAGATGTTTGTAAATGGCGATCAAAGCAAACACAGACACTTAATACATGTACATACATTAAAAACATGAAGGAGCTGCA
>JBBNBP010000834.1:0-78009 GCA_039737535.1 Lagodon rhomboides
CGTGTCGTTCGTCTGCTGGTACAGACCGCTTTACGGAGCCTTCAGGTAAACAACACAAACACTGTTATTCACCTGAGACGTGCACATTAAACTCTCCACCACTGTTGTTCATGTCCTGTTTCTTCTCTCTCTGCAGGAGTGACAGCTCCTTCAGGTTCTTCGTGTTCTTCTTCGTGTACATCTGTCAGTTCGGCATCTACGTCATGCAGTGTATCGGCATCGCAGGGTGGGGCGCCAGGTGAGGAGAACAGTCATCACAACAACACTTTCAAACAGCAATGAGTATTTAAATCTATCTGTAATGTTGATTCTGATAGCAACAGTGGCTGATACTAAGAGGCTGATGTACATTTTTTTGCAATGACCCCTCAAATATGAACAGAAGATGATTAAAGAATTGAGTCTGACTTTGTTCAGCTGTAGATGAATCCAAACTTGAGTATTACTGACAGCAGGACGGTGTGTGTGTGTGTTACTGTCTGTGTTCAGTGTTTATAAAATCTCACCATCTTCATCCTCTCATGACTTCCTGCTCTGCAGCGGGTGGATCTCGGCTCTGACCGGCCTGAATAAGAGCATCCCAGTGGGCATCATAATGATCCTCATCGCCGCCCTCTTCACCGCGCTGGCTGTCATGTCGCTCATCATGTTCAAGAAGGTAAACACACACTGAAGAGGTTTAAAGGATGTTTTTGTAAATAACGTCTCCTCAGATCAGTTTGTGATCTTGGGGCTCTGGAGACTTGGATTTCAGCAGGTTTTGGTTGTTTTTTACGTTTTAAATCAAGTCTCCAGCTACTTCAGTTCAGAATGTCGCAGCACTGTTTTGCTGTGAAGCTCCAGAAATGTCTTGTGGACTACGACACTTCACCTGACTTCATCTCAGCATGGAGGGAGGAGATGATGACTGGATGTTTATTTCATGTCTGAACTGCTCCTTTAAAGTCCCCACAGTTAAAGTAAACCACCTCCTCTCTCTCTGCAGGTCCACGCGATGTACCGAACCACCGACGCCAGTTTCGAGAGAGCCCAGCAGGAGTTCGCCACAGGCGTCATGTCCAACAAGACGGTCCAGACGGCCGCCGCTAACGCCGCCACCAGGGCCGCACAGGGAACCTTCAAGGAGCAGATCTGATTGGTCCGTAGATCTCGCTCATCTCTCCGTCCAGCCCTCCCCCCTCCTCCCTCCTCCTCCCTCATCTCTGCTCATCCAGCTTCCTGTGAGCCAGCTGGCCTGTTTGAACACACGGAGAGTCCCGCAGCCTTCTGACGATCAAACTCAAGTGGTTCAGGTGAGGGCGCCGTCCCGTCTCCGGTGACGTGGACCACCTCCATCACGGACCTTCTCACCTGCGCTGCACTCCTCCCACTCGACCAGCTGCTCTGCTGTATCTGCTCTGTGTGAGTTTGTGTGTTCAACTAAATGAATGTTTGTGTGTGACAGATTCTGATGTAGCTGAGCCGACTGTCTGAACTCACCTGGCCTCATCATCATCACCGGCGTCCTGTGTGTCTCTGATTCGTCGATCTGATCACTACTTCCTGTTTTTAAATTAAGTTATTATCAGACAGATGGAGGTCGTCTCGCACTTTCACTCACTCGATGCTCGTGCAGCGTTATTCTCTGATTTATTCTGCTGTTGTCCATAAGTACAGACGTCGACGCTGCTGCCCCCCGGTGGAGAGACGCTGTACTGCTGAAGATGAATGCTGTGCATTCCAGCTCACTGCCTTGCCTTCTACTTCCTGCTTTCCTCTGAATTTGGTTTAAGAAAGTGTGTAGTCCGACTTCCTTAAAGGCTCGTGTCCACGTAGAGTTTCAACTTTTCAGAAAAAGTCTCTGGTCACGTCACAGTCAGGTTTTTTTCTTTTTCATGGCCTTTTGTCTCCTATGGATGATGTCATCACCCACATCCTCCTTGCTCTGATGACCTGATGTCAGAGAGAAAACAAACAGATAGTAAACCGTTTTTTCTCTCAGTGCACAAAAGCTTCATCCTCAACTTTTCTGCCCGAACAACCCCCACATGGGGGTTGTTCGGGCAGAAAAGTTGAGGATGAAGCGGCCCTGAAGCGTCACGCTGCATCTTATTAAGTATCAAACACTGTCACTGTAGGACTCATGACAGTTATCATCATGTGATCATCAGCTCATTCATCCAGATTGGTTTGAAAAACAAAGCAAAAATGGTTAAATTATGTAAAAAAAAAAAGAGAAAACCAACAAATATTTGGCGCCACTTTGGTTCAGAATCAAATATCTCAACAACTTTTTGCTTGATTTCCATGAAAATTCGTACAGGTGTTCATGTTCCCCAGAGGATGAATCATACGGACTGTGGTGATAGTCTGGCTTTTCTTCTAACCCCACCGTGTAGTTTTTAAAGAAATTAGATGGACGTCCTGACTGACTGTAACATGGATCAGGCTTTTGTCTTAGTCTTAGTTAATTGACTGATCCTCCGTGAAGCTGTGGATGGACAGAGAACATAATAAAAAACATAAATTAAATCTGTTTTAACGGCCTCAGTTCCAGCCAATCAGAGCCGTCGTCCTCTGAGAACGTTACAGGCAGTGTTTCATACTCAGAAGATGTTTTGATTTTGGACGCTCGATCAATTTAAAGTATTTATCTCGCTTCTGCCTCGAACAGTCTACATATCCATTGTGAAATTAAAGCCAAGTTGCACTTTAAATCCGCTCATTAGACTCTCTGTGTGCAGAGTGAAGGATCTCACGCCTTCCTGCTCGCTAATTCGTACGCGTAACGTTCACCAGCTGAGTTCAGCACAGCGCTCGCACGAAGACATGAATGGATGACGACCCGCCGCTCCGCGTGCACAGCTGCATGTTTCTACAGGTGATCTGAAGAGGAACGTGTCACTCGTCTCCGGATCTGCTCGCGTCCTGGAGACTTACCTCAGTTTAACTCAGGATGTTCTCTTCACCTGCACGACGAGGTTAACAATGATATGAGAGTGTGTGAAATCAGACAGCCCTGTTTTTAAATAGACGTGCTGTAAATCAATATATTGCAATAAAAAAACAAGTTAAAAAGAAGACAAACATGGCCAGTAAACGTTGATGTAATGCTCCGATCAATGCCTACATCTCATCATCTGATCATCTCCAATCAAATGCATCAAATCTGGACCTTTGAATGTGTCTTTTTCTATCACGTGACCTCGTGTCGCTGCACAGAGGTCTGAATGTGTCGATCACTCTGTCGCTGTGTGTGTGTCACGTTTAAACCAGTGAAGCCTTCGTATGTGTGTGTGTGTTGTGTAGGAGTGTAAATAAGACGGAGTTTGCCCTTCAAGTCTTAATCTGTGTGCGGGTCAGAGTCCCGGATCCTTCTGGACTATCTGGAGATTTTTAATCTGTTGAAGCTTCCTGCGACATGCCTTGTTTCCTGCTCAGTTCTCTCTATTTTTTTTTGTATTTCACACTGTCTTAATTTGGACCAGTGCATGTGAACTCTTAAAGGAACAGTTCCCCCAAAAATGAAAATCCAGTCCTCCTCTCCTCCTCCATGATGATATAAAGTCAGGTGAAGTGTCGTAGTCCACAAAACATTTCTGGAGCTTCACAGCAAAACAGAGTAGAAGAAGAAGAATCGCTCCATACAGCTCGTCTACGGAGGCCTCGAGGTCACAAACTGACTCAAAAAGACTTTATTTACTCTGTTTTTAAAGGTTGGATTTTAGATTTTGGGTGAACTGTTCCTTTAAAGATCAATCAGATTGAGTTGCACCAACAGAACCTTGCTGTTATTTTAAGAAGATAAATGTGAGAAAGGCGTTAGACTGCACTGCAACGTGAACTGTGATGTTCTGTCGATGGACCGTGGCTTTAAGCTTCATAATCAACATGGTTTGTGGTAGAAACACTGAGAATGAACTCAGAAGCATCTCTAACATTAAAACTTTATTGAAATTATTGATAAAAAAAAGTAGTGAGGAATGTTTGTATATTTTGTACAATTTACAGACGGTCGGCTGTTTGCTCTGAATTTTGCTGTAATTTTGAAAAGCACTCTGGTTTCACCTTCAGTCGCATGTTGAGTAGTTTGAGTTTTGTATATTTATTGTATTAACACTGAATAAAACTCTTCTTCTGTACGTGTTTTATGGTTTCTGTTCGTGTGTGAAGTCATAAAGGATTAAAAGTGTTTAAATAGAAAATAAATAAATAAAGAAATATGTATTTGTTCCATCAGTGAATAAACAAGCTGTTCTCAGAGGAAAATAAGGTCCCAGAACACTGTTTGAAGCTAGAAAGGTGGCAGGGTCCGCCACATATAAACAAAGTAAAACAGTATGAAATGGTATTCAAACTACACAGTGTCCCTTTAAGTATTAAAAATATATTTACATGTGTGTATGTACTGTACACAAATTATTGGATCTAATATTCAGAATAATTCTGATTATCTAAATCAATGATTGTTTGTTTAAATAAATTAATTTAAAAATGCAACATGTAATCTGTAAAGTAACTAGTAACTAAAGTTATCACATAAATTAAGTGGAAAGTTGAAATATTTCCTGAAAAGTGGAAGACTAGTAGCAGAAAATGGAAATACTCGAGTAAAATACAAGTAACTAAAAACTACTTAAGTACAGAACTTGAGTAAATACACTCAGTTACATTAAATCGCTGTTGTTGACAGAATAAATGCCAATAATTTCACCTCAGATGTCTTAATTTACGTAAATGTCTTTAATTTACGGAAAAAACGTTGATTAGTACGTAATGTTCTTCTCTGACAAGTTCCAAGTGCCGTTCGTTGTTGCCACGGCAACACGGCGGCTCGGGGCGTGTCCAGCATAGATCTAGACATTCTTAAAGGTACAGACGCAGTGAACGTCAGCGCGGGGCTCTTCTAGTCGCCGTGGATCTACGCGCCGTGTGCAGCCGAAGCCCTGTCATGTGACACCGACTTGTCCAGCTCACACTTCCGCTACTGCGTGTAAAAGTTGAGCGAAATCTCGGAGAAGTTTCCTGGAAGATTGTTGTCAAAGTTGATGAGCACTTTATAAGCTTGCGGGAGTTCAGAGTTTGTTTATCGGGAAGTTGTTTGAATGCGGAACATGTCGACGGCGGTGCTGTACAACGACCAGGGAGGCGCGGAGGCTGCCGTGGAAGCGGGTCAGGAGAGCACCCCGACCACCTCCAGCGCCGGAGCTGCCTTCGGACTCTTCAGCACCGACTTCAAAAAGTAAGCTAGCTTAGC
Source organism: Lagodon rhomboides (assembly GCA_039737535.1). NCBI lineage: Eukaryota > Metazoa > Chordata > Actinopteri > Spariformes > Sparidae > Lagodon > Lagodon rhomboides. The sequence goes on from JBBNBP010000834.1 coordinate 5,237, forward strand.
ATGAGCTCCGTCTGCTGTTAGCCTCGTTAGTCTGGGCTGAAGTTAAGCAGTCATGGTGAACTTTATGGTGTCGCTGACCCGAGAAGAGGCCGGATGACCCCCGCAGCATCAACAAGCTAGGCGGTGATGGCGTCTGACCGTTAGCTGCTCGGTAACTGTCAGTTTCTGAGCGCTGTCGAGACGTTTTGTTCAGTTGTGTTCAGTTGTGTCCTTTGACATAAACTCACTTTTTCACAAGAGACAGTAGGTACAACGTAAAGTCTAAAGTTACAGACAGAAAAGTGCAGATTCTGTCACGTTTATCATGAAGTTAATGATGTTTAAAAGTAGGTGCACACCTGAAAACTGTTGTTGTTCCTCCACTGAGGCTGAGGATGTGATTTGGGAGAAGTAGTGATGCACGATATGGATTTCTATCAGCCGATAACCGATAATTACCTGCTTCTCCTGGCGATAAGATCAATAAACGATCATTTCACACAAGTTCCTTACCTGTAGTTACACACCTGAAGGTGAAAAGGCTAAGATGTTGTGACAGAATGGATGATGCAGTGATTTCTTCTTCTTCTTCTTCTTCTTCTTCTTCTTCTTCTTCTTCTTCTTCTTCTTCTTGGATTTTAAACAGCAGCTAACTGAGTCAGATTTTGTAAACGCTGCTGTAAATAAGTCACTTAAAGCAAGTTGGCTTCATATTATTGGCTCTTTTCATCAGTTAGAACTGCAGCCATATCAATAAGTAGCTGATCACGTACATTTCCTGATACCAGGCTGGTCATTTATCAGCGTGACAATGTTTTTGGCAGCTATTCACAATAAGAAAAAGCTTCATGCATTCATAGAACATCTGCAGCACTTTGTAGACTTCACATAGTAAGAAACAGTTTTGGGAAAGCTTTAAAAATAAAATCTAAATTCTCTGCTGTCAGCTATTTGAATGTGAATATTTATTTGTTTCTTTCCTCCTTTATGACAGTAAACTGAATGTCTTTGGGTCATGGAAGAAACACTGATCGATGCTTTTCACAATCTTCTGTGATTTTATAAACCAAACAACTGATCGATTGGTTTAGGAAATAATCGGCAGATTAATCAGCGACGGTGATAATCGTTAGTTGGAGCCCTGTAGTCTGATAACGACAACTGATTCGTCAGCGTCAATTCTTTAACCAGTTCAGCGAGTCTCTGATCTTTGTTTTGAGAGTCTTCATGTTTGTCTTCAGACTGAATGATCTCCATATTTCTGCACAGTATTGATACGTAAAAAGAAACCGTCCTTATTTTGTAGAATGAGGCTTTTCAGCAGGTTCATTCTGAGTGAGCTTCAGACTGTTGTGAAGAAGATGGAACACGGTCCGTCTTTCATTGTTCAGAGGTCAAATTTCACTAAATTCAAATATTCACATCGAAATTACTTTCAAACCCAGTAATATTAAAAAAACAGCTGATTACCAAAACCCTCCTGCAGCACATCAGCTCGTTTCCTGCAGGTTTAAACCTCATGTCAGTGTGATTTTCTAGTTAAATAAAGATCATAGATAAACTTCTGATGAGCTTATCTTACATGAAGTTCCTCTAAAAGCCGTAACTTTAGTATTTGGTCTTTATATTTTAGTCCTGGCAGAGAAGACAACAAGTAGAACAACTTTGTTCTGTATACAAGTGTTGAAGGAGTTTTGACATCTTTTTTTAACTTTCTGTATGCAGAAAGCTGAGCTCTGCTTTTCCAACACGGCAGCATAGAAAGTGTTGTTTTTAGAAGTTATATAAAGTCAGTGATTTATTAAAATGTACGATTGAATTTCCTTTCATCGAAAAGGTTACAGAAATCTTTGTGTATGCTGTTAATTAAAGTTCTTAGGAAGAAAATCTGAATCGACAGTCAGACTTTTTAACAAATTAACAAATTATTATCGTACAAGAAAATTGCATTTGATGAATCTGTTAAAGAGACAAAAGACAGTACTTTTAGTCCCAGATCTTATTTTTTCTAACTGTCTATACTCAAATGATAAAGTTTAAAGTGTCTTTGTGACTCACACAAAAGGAGGAAAGTGCAAACAGTCTTTTGTTTGGAAAGGATGAAATGTAAAGTATAAAAGTGTTAGTTTGGACCCTGAGCTTCGTCTCACAGGCTTTCTTATAGGAGACACACAAGGCGTTGAATTCACAGAGATGAAACTGTGCAGCCTATTTGAATTAGTCTGCAGCTGTTTTACATGATAACCGAACACAGACTCACACGTCTGAGTGAGAACAGAACGATCTGAAGTCAGATTTACATATTTAGAGTTTGAACAACAGGAATCTGTGAAGACATGAGACGTGTTTTTAAAGCAGTCTTGTTCCTGCTGTTGCTGTGTTGCTGCTAGCATCACATCACAGTTAGCTTCTACATTAGCTTGTCAGAAATACGTTAATCAGCCTTCCACTGTGTCGAACTGAAACTGGACTGTGGTCAGAGTTTGATCCCAGAGATCTGCCACTAGAGGGCAGCAGATCATCAGTACATCCCTCCTTTACATTCACTCATGTACCTGTGAACTCTGTTTCTGCTGCTGAGCTGCTCAGGTTTGATGCTGTCAGAGTGGGAATGTGAAGTTCACACCAGAGCAGATCCAGATTTAAACACCTCAGTAAACATTTCATCTATAAATGTGGTATCTAAACCCTCTCACATCCGTCCTGCCTGTCCTCCCTGCAGCTTCTCCTCCTGTCTGGAGTTTTCTCTGCTGCAGGATTTTTGCCTCTTATGATTCTCAATTCGAAGCCTTTCCTTTTGCCAAACCGTTAAATGTTGCTTCGCATGCTGAAGTGAGCCTCTAAGCTGTCTCACATGATCTTCTACCCAGTTAGGCGAGTGGAGGTCATATGTTCGTCCACCTCTAAGCCAAGCTGCAGGACGGAGTGAGAGCACAGAGCATGAATGATGCTTCTGTCTGCGCCTCCACACACAATCCACAATGCAGCCGCTGCACATCCTGAAGCATCTGTGTGTCTCCTCAGCTGCATATCTGAGAATTAAAGCTGCTCAGCCGCTTTTGTTATTTGAGTTTTCGAGTGTTTGTCACATACCTACAACGTTCTGTCGTCTTCTAGGCTTATAATCCGTAACTAAAGATGGGTTTCACTGGTTCTCACTGCAGCTAACTCCATTATTTGATTAGGTGTTTGCTCAAAAACATGTCAGGAAATGGGGAGAAATGTCCAAGATACCGTCTGCAAACGTCTCACGTTGTCCACACGCTAAATATATTCAGTTTGTTGTCACAGAGGAGGAAAGAAAGCAGATTTTCCTCTGAGAACAGCTTGTTGATTCAGTTCTGAGTTTTTGTTATCACCTCATTAATATTGTAAACATTCAAATTCCAAGATTGAATTTCTTCTCCAAAACTACACAGAGCTCCTGTGAGCAGAGTAACTAACTGCTGGCTTGTCTCTGCAGTCTGTCCGTCCTTCATACTATGAACAAAGTGCTTTACATTGGCATTAACATACAGTAGGAGACAAAAAAGATGAAAGGAACTGCCTCGGCCACCTACATAATAATATAATAATATAATAATAAGAGTACATACACACAAAATACAGACATAAAGTACATAAAGTCCAGACGTGTGCGTACATGTCACAGCTGACACTAACTCTGTCTAAACAAAACAGTTCTTGTAAGATCTTCTTTGTTTAAATCCCCAAAATCATGATGACTTCCAGAGTTTGAATAATGATCATCAAATCAAAATTGTTCCGGCATTAAATGAGACGGATGCACATGTGGTACATCTGTGATAAATATTCATTAGGAGGCTGACATGGATGAATTATATCTTCACACATCTCAGCAGTGATGGAAGGACAAAGATTTGAAAAGCTCAGAAGTGATGCAGATATTTTATTTTGGTATTGAGAGCAGTCGGGCCTTTTTCAAAACAGATTTTCACTTTGTTTTGCTGTAAAGTATTTCTGATCAAGCATATCTAACTTAACTTAAAAACTGACTGCTTAAACTACTAACTTACTTCACATTAAAATTAAAATAAGTTTAGTCTTTCAGGTGATATTCTTGTTTCCCACTGGAAAAGTTAGTCCTGCCGTGTCAACTTAAAGGTGCGAAATGTACGAATTTCAGTTTAAAACAATCGAAAATGAACACAAAATATAAACAAAATGCAAATAGATCAGAAATCTGACGTTATTTCAAAGTTGGTGATGTGTTGTGTTGCATGCTAACCAGCTAGCCCCATCCTGACCTCTTTCCTAATATCACTCCCAGTCTGGACCGCTAGCTGCTTGGCTCACTGAGCTAACGTAGCTAAAGAGCTAACAGCCTGAGGTGGTAGTTATTACTGTGATGGTGATGTTCTCCTGTTCCTACAGTGAGTTAAAGCATCAGCTGGTTTGTGCAGGTTCGAACAATGCTGCTGAATTGTTTCCTGCATACATGGAATTAAATCATGAAACAACTGAAGGCTTGAGGTCTGTGATTAAATCAGAGATGTTGGTTAATAGTTATTCAAGAACCAGAAGCTTTTTACAGAAAACAACTTGTGAACTGAGCTGCTAAAGATAGTTTCTGGATCCGTCACGATCCTGACCGTGTGATTTATTAATTAGCTCGTTACAGTGACCGGAGTCGTTGCTGTTCTCCCTGAGAGGGTAGGAAGCACGTTGGACAGCCTCCAAACTCCTCCTGTAACGTAACGTCCACATCTTAAAGGCTGTTTCCTGACATTCAGCCTGGTTCTGTTATCTCTGATGTGGGCCTGTCCTGTTGGCACCGGCTGGGCTCGCACTGGTGTCGAGCTAGAGTCCATTATTGTGCAGTGGAGGTGATGAAAAGGAGTCCAGTGTTTACCCACCAGTGTAGATAAGGCCCTCCTTTTTCCCCTAGAGGGAAGTGACCACAGTCGCACACAGGCAGACTCACACACACACACACACACACACAGACAGACTCACACTCAGGCTGAAGGCAGGTGAGACGGCCTCCTTTCACCAGGAAAACCTACCAAAGAGACGAGTTAGCGAGGCTGGACGACGGCTGACCGGCAGCAGCACCACCACCAGAACTATGAGTTGTCATTAGCGAGCTGACGGAGCATCTTGTGACTTTTCTTTTTTGCCCGAGAGAAGAGGAAGAAGAAGAAGAAGAAGAAGTGAATGACAGGCACAGAGCCAGTGGAGCCGGGCTGTTTTTCCACTCTTCCCGGCTTTGACAGTTATGAACGAGACGGGGAGACAACTGTAAATACAGCCAGGGCACACAGCCTGAAGGAAAGTAATTACCACCGCTCGCTTCCACTCCTCAGCTGCTTCACATCCAGTCAGCTTGGGTTGTGGACGACTGACACACACACACACACACACACACACACACACAGGATAAGTGTAGTGGTTGCTGGGCGGACTCGGTATGGATGTTGGTTTATCGTCCCTGCGCTCGGAGGCGGTGGGAGCCATGAGGACGGCGCTGGTGTCTGCTGAGAACTTACAGCTGTCTCTGAAGAGCGAGCTCAGTCAGGAGGAACGAGCCCTCACACTCTCAGAGAGTCGCCCCAAGGAGACGCACAAAGACGGGTACTGTACGACCGGCTGGTGGAGGCTTATTCACAACTGTGTTTGTTAATTCTTGGACGTAAGTTTTGTCTCGGGTTTCTGTTTCCTCAGTGTGTTGGTCAGCTGGAAACCACATGTGCAATGTCAACAGGAATGATGTGAAACTTCTGAAAAAGTTAGAACCATGTTTCTTCTAGATGTTTATGAAAAGTTTGCTCTCCTGACGTTTGAGCCTAAATCTATCAGCAGGATGATCCTTCACTTCTGTGATCTTTCAACCATAATTGCTAATACCAGAAGTAAAAAGTTAACTTACATCACAGTCGCATTACTTTAACGTCACCAATCATCTTACAGCGCTGTACAAAACACACTTTACCTCAAGTTAGAGACTTTTTTAATCCAAACGCAGAACAAACTTTTTAACCAGATCTTATTTCAGACATTTAACCGAAAACTCATTCAAAAATCAATCATTTTTATGACTGACATCAACAATAAAAACTGATTGTAAGTTGCAGAACATTGCTGTTTTTAGCTAAATGCTAATGTAAGCATGCTAGCATTCTTTGTGAGCTCACCCAAATCCAGAGGAGAGAACCGCTCATTCATAAAATACATCAGAAGAGTGAACGGATAAAATGAGATGAACAGAAACGTCTGACAGAAAATGTGTTAGAATCAAATCGTGACCTTATAAGTGACGTGAAGTGAAAATGTTGACCTGATAATGTCTCCAGAGGACGTTAGAGGATCACCAAACTCAGTCGGATTCCTCCTCAACATGAAGATTTGGGAAACACGAATATTTGCACATCAGAATCCCTCCAGTCGATGTTGAAATTAAATCAGTCCGGACGAAAGTGATGCACCGAGCTCCTTCTATCACGGCTCATAAAAGTAGGCTAACAACCTCGATAGATATTTTAGTCTGGAAGTGTTTTATAGAGCAACATTTCCATCCCTGGAGTCGCAGCTTCTACTGTTAAAACACATTTCTGTGTTTGTTTCCCAGAGAAGAAGACGTTTGCATGGCTTACATTCCTGTCACCTCTCTGTGTTCACCTCTGTGTGGAACAAACAACCTGTCTGTTGTGCGATGGCTGTTTGTGTGTTAGCATTAGCTAAGGAATGACCGTTGTCATGTCATGTGAGTGCAGGGTGACGCTCCTGTTGCATTAAAGATCACATTCTTGCTGTTTGCTGGGTGTTTTGTCAGATCCAGCAGTGTTCAGCCTGCAGGAGTGTTAACATGTGTGCAGTCTAATCTGTGAAGCCGACACAGATGTGGTCCACACAGAGCGTTCACAGCACCTTTGGTCGAGCTCTGACTGGTGAAACTGATTAGTGAAGTCGTCCCGGCGGCGGCGGCGTCTCTGTGTCTTCTGTAACGTAATGAGAGTGAATCACCGTCCTGTCTGTCTGTCCTCAGAAATGAAGACCTTAAAGAGATGCTGGAGAGCAACAAGGAGTCGCTCAAACTGGAGGCCATGAAGAGGATCGTCGGGGTGAGTGCATCATGGGAAGCCACACTTTTAACAGCGTTGTGTGTGTGTGTGTCGTCTAAACTGTCCTGTTGTCTGATTTCCTCTCAGCTGATTGCCAAAGGGAAGAACTCATCGGAGCTGTTTCCTGCTGTCGTCAAGAACGTGGCGAGTAAAAACATCGAGGTACGACATCATGAAGAGAAGAAGAAGTTGTCTCTGCTGCGGTCGCTCGTTATGATTCATTCAGCCGGTGTGACTCAGCTCGAGGGCTCTCGTGACGTTCGCTTCCTCACACAGAACAATAGAGGAGCATGTTGAAAGCTTTTCCTTAATTCAGTTTGTGCTAAGAGACACCCGTGACAGGTCAGATGTCTCCCGAGATACACCAGTTAGACTGTACGTAAATCTTTTGTGCACAAATCAGAAGACGTTCATTCAAAAATACAGCTGAGAGGACAATTTTACCAGATTAAACACACAACTTTTAACTGGTTCTGAAGGAGTCTCAGATGAATATCAGTGCCTCTACATGACTGACAGAAGAGACCATCAGTGAGAAGACTACGTCTATATAGTTATTGTCTTGATGCCTGTCACCAGGTCAGATTTCCATCTTAGTCGGGTTTTATAAGTCTTAAAATTAAAACTATTTTTCTGGCTGCCTGCTGAGAATAAAGCCCCGTTTACACGAAGGGAAAACGCAGATATTTCCAGACGGTTTGGCCTCTCATTTACACGAAAACCCCGTTTTTATCACAGAAAACGATTATTTCTAAAAACTCCGGGCAAAGTGGAGAATTTGGAAAACTCCGGTTATGTGTTGTCGTGTCAGCTGGGAGAAACGGGTTTTAGGTTCTCACACTCATTAGGCTATGCGCCAGAAAATGCTTAACGTCATGTGAGCGTTGTTTTGAAAGGAACAGGAAGTCGCTCGTGTTATTCGTTTCTGTTGATTCTGAGGATTCTGATTGGCTTGCAGGGCTTTATCCTTCTCCCTACACTGCCGTCCAGAGGTTTGGCAGAGTTAGAATGGCGCTCGACGGCGTATTTATGCGGGTTGATGTAAATGACAACTTTTTTGAAAACGAAGGGGGGAAATATTCGTTTCTCTAAATACCCTGCTACGTATAAACGCGGCCTCAGTTGAATATCGGTGCCTCTACATGACTGACAGAAGACAACATCATTGAGAAGACTACTTCTATATAGTTATTGTCTTTCCATTTTAGTCGGGTTTTATAAGTCTTAAAATTAAAACTGTTTTTCAGGCTGCGTGCTGAGAATAAGTTTCACAGTGTGAGGAGAGAAGCTGCTCTGTAGTCCGGTTACAGTTGATATATTTAATCTTTCGTGTTAAGAACAGAAAAATAGTATTACAATTGTTTTATTAATATGTTTATTTCAGTAGCTTTCAGGTCATGTGACCTGTTGACTCTAATTCTGAGTCAGTCCAAAGCTGACACAGCTAGCTTAGCGTTAGCCTGCAGCTGCACCTCCACACACTGTGTGTATGAAGACTGTCAGCTGACTGGTACCGGCGAGTTGGGCTCATTTTTTATTTTCAGCGATCCTTTATTGACGTGTTTGGAAAGAAGGTTTACTCAGGACAGATTTAAGAAACTGAAGTTTGTAACAAACAGACTTTTTTTAATATTTTGTTGTTGAATCACTGAAGGCTGGCTCTTCATTTATAGTCAATATTATTTAAACTTTTCTAACCTTAACCTACAAAAAGACACCAGGATCACGTCAAGCTGTCAGTCTTTTTAAAGAAAAGGTTAGAAATGTTAATGTAAAACCGATCTTCATAAATCCAGAGCAGTGAACCCGAAGCTATCAGTCTTAAGGCAGCGTTACACTTCTGCAACTGCGTAACCACGGCGACCCCTCGAGCCCTCATAGTTCTCCGTCGTGGTGCCGGATACGCAATGCAATTTTCTTATTTTCTTATTATATTATTTATTTTTATTTTTCTTAATTCCTTGTACGTGTTCAAAGAGGTAACATACAGGTGTTGGTATTTCCTCGCTTCTTCGGCCAGGCGTTCTTCAGTTGGAGTCGTCTCGAATGCGTCTTCGTTCTAGTCGGTGTTTTGAAAATGGCGCGTCCAGTGTTTACGTTGTGATAGTAGTCAAACCGGAAAAGTAATTCCGGAAATGGTGTTTTTAGAGGACCAATCATAGCCCTTGCCGTCTCCGTTGTCGCTTGACGGAGTGACGGACACTTAAAAAATATTTCGTGCCACCGGAGACGACGGAGAGGCTCTCCGACTACGTAGAGGGCTCTCCGACTACGTAGAGGCTCTCAGACTACGTAGAGGGCTCTCCGACTACGTAGAGGGCTCTCCGACTACGTAGAGAGCTCTCCGACTACATAGAGGCCTCTCCGACTACGTAGAGAGCTCTCCGACTACGTAGAGGGCTCTCCGACTACGTAGAGGCTCTCCGACTACGTAGAGGGCTCTCCGCGACCTACGTACAGCACTTTACGCAGTCGTAAAAATTAGGCTTTAGTCTTATTATTTCCCGTAACAACATTAAACTTCATTATGTTGACAACAGTCCTTTTTGTGAGCAGTACTTCTGGTTGTGATGATATCTGCTCTACAGATCCACCTGACTGTGGATCTGATTCTTAATTCAGGTCTGACTTACTTGTTTTTCATCAGAGAAAACATAAAAAACATATTTCCTCATCAGTCAATAGAAGAAAATGTGTTTTTAAAGGTGCTGTGTAAACACACCACTCCTCCTGCTGTAATGTGTGAGCCGTGTGCTCTGCAGACTGTAGCAGTGAACGAGCTCCGGAGGGGTTCCCACAGCCCGAGTGTGAATATTGATCAGCAGCAGCAGAATAATCAGGCGGTGCGAGGGGCAGCATGTAGCGGGGGGCCTGCAGCCGGCCGCTGAGCGCCAGGCCTGCAGCCCAGGCGGCTGGTGGCGGCTGGTGGCGGGGGCGGGGGAGCAGGTGGGTGGAGGTAATTGGCAGAAGCGAGGCCACAGTCACGTCTCCTGTCTCCACCTCACACTCACCAGCTGCTGAGGTGGAGGCAGCTCCTCCGTCTCTGCAGCTCCTCCACACTTCACTCACCTGCAGCACAGCTCGCTGGAAAAATGGCCGAGCTGCCATTGATCCCCAGTTAAACGCAGACAGCAGAGGTGCGTGCAGGTTATCGACAGCGTGGCGTGATTTTATATCCGTGCTCTTAATTTTCTTTAATCGCTGCTGAACGTCATTAAAAACTCAAACGTGTGAGAGTGTTTGTGTTTGCCTTCAGTTCATCGTAGAGCTAAACTACAACACACGCCGTGTTTCTCTTTGTCATTTCTGACAGTAAATGCAGAGTCTTTGGGGTCTGGACTGTTGATTGGGGTCAATTTGGCCTCTGGGAATTTTTTTTTAAACAATATTTGGACATTTTATGGACTAAATGATCAGCAGAATAATCGATCATGAATTGTGAGTTGCGGCCTGAGTGACGAGAAGAGAAACGATCCAAACACAAGGATGTTCTGCGATGCTGAGCAAGTCGTCGAGCCTTTAATCGCTGCTGAATGTCGTTAAAAACTCAAACGTGTGTGTGTGTGTTTGCCTTCAGTTCATTGTAGAGCTAAACTACAACAAGCCCCGTGCTTCTCTTTGTCATTTCTGACAGTAAATTCAGACATATTTGGACATTTTATGGACTAAATGATCGGCAGAATAATCGATAATGACGACTGATAAAAACTGTGAGTCGCAGCCTGAGTGACGAGAAGAGAAACGATCCAAACACACGGATCTTCTGCGATGCCGAGCGACTCGTCGAGCCTTTAATCGCCTATTTATGGGTCCAGAATGAAATCAGTGGTGAGCTTTGTGGTGGTGGAAAGCGGCTCCTGGAGGGCAGATGGGTTGTGTCTCCTTCTTATAGTGAGTAATGCCGTTAATTCCGGCAGTAATGAGCAGAACGATGATGGAGAAGTGTGGAGCTCTGCTGCAGGTCGATACTCTGCGTTACAACGCTCGGCTCTGATTGCTCATTAAGCTCCCTGTGATTGGACCTTAAGTGTGACCTTACCTCTGACCTCCACCTCAGATCAGCCGTTAGATGAAATTATAAATACTTCCTGAAGTAAATCATCATTTTTCATCACCAGTTCCATTATTTATAAATCTGCAGCCTCACTGCAGAAATCAGCTTCGACGATTCCTCTTTTTTTTTCTTCGTCTCTGCGTCGCTGCTGTGAATCAGCAGACGATCGACCTTTGGCCTCCAGTTAAACTCGTCAGGCCGCAGGACGAATGTTATCTCAGGCTTTCCTGCCAGAGAAGAACAAACGCTGAACACAAGACGGCGGGGCGGCGAACATTTCAATGGTCTTTTTTTTTTAATGAACAAAAAGACAAACCTCGTCCTGAAACAACACTGCAGTCTGCAGCTCGTGAAGTCAAGACAGGAAGACTTTATTCCCACCTCTTAGAATAATAAACCCAAATTTCCTGCAGAAAAAAGAAGGAAACTCTCTGTTCTCTCAGCCGTTATTGTTGATTTCACTCAAGTTTTTATTGAATCTTTTACAGGATTCATACGTAAATTGTGAAAGTTTGGAAGATTATGATTTGGACTGTTGACTCTTGAATTTAAATAAAATCCTCAGAGATTTTTTTTAACACAATCTGGTTGTTCATCAACATAATCACTCATGTAAACCTTTGACTTTGACTCTTTAAAAGGCTGAAGCAGGTCGGCTTTTATTAGATGTAGAAACTCTCTCATTTAAACCTCCTTAAATGTAAAAAAAAACCCTCCAACACTTGACCGTAGTTTTATATTTTACTGAGATGTTTCCAACAATGTTCAAACCAGAGAAATCCACAAGTTTCTGTTTCATGTGGTCGCCCGTCGCTGTAACTCCAGAGGAGAGTCAGAGAGAAGAGAGGAAGGAAAACGGCGAATGAGACAAAACGTATCATGAATAAACCTTTAAAACATCACGTCTGAGTCACTTCAGGTTGATCTTCACCTGCAGTGTTGGTTCGTAAACAACGAAGAACTCCAAACATCTTGTTCTGATCGAGACCCCTGCTGGCAGAAATGACTTATTGCTTAATTATTACAACACGTCTCTTTTTTAAATTAATTTCTGTTTGGTTTTATTGTCGCCTGCAGCTGAAGAAGCTGGTGTACGTCTACCTGGTGAGGTACGCAGAGGAGCAGCAGGACCTGGCTCTGCTGTCCATCAGCACCTTCCAGCGGGCCCTCAAGGTACCGTCTCCACCGATATCCAATGATATTATTTAGAAAATCTTCCTTTGTGTGTCCTTTTTATTGAATCTGACATCATCTCCTCTGGAAAAGATGCAGATCATCTCTAACCTTCATGTTCTGCTTCACAATGAGTAAAAAAACATCCTCTCGATCACTGAAACAAGAGTTCTGTCTTTGTTTCTGTGGCAGGATCCGAACCAGTTCATCCGGGCCAGCGCCCTCAGGGTTCTGTCCAGCATCCGGGTCACTATCATCGTCCCCATCATGATGCTGGCCATAAAGGAGGCGGCGGCCGACCTGTCGCCGTACGTCAGGAAGACGTCGGCCCACGCCATCCAGAAGCTCTACAGGTAGAGTTCTGTTCAGCTGCGCTCGACGGCTCCACCGGTTCTGGTCACCGCCTCATTCCTGAACGATGAGCCGAGCGGTTAGGACGATAAATGTTGGGTAATGTTGATACAAGGAGTTTTACTTTGAGCTGAGACGGATCAAAGACTGAACGAGTGCTCACGTCTGAGGAAAGAAGTTAAACCGACTGGACCAGCTGAATATTTGAGTTAATGGTTAATTTCAGGTGACGGAGGTTTTTACAAGACTTCACAATTACTGTATGAAGCTCTTTAATCATGTTGCACCACTTACTTCTCTGAGTGTGAAATGTTCATCATGTGATGTTTCCAAAACGTTTCCACAATGCAGAAAAAAGTGTCTGCAATTTACCAATTTGATACCAAGAACTGTAGACGGTCCGGACATTTTCAGCAAACAGTTTTAAAGGTGTTATTGAGACGTTCAGCCACTAAATGTGTCGTTCCGTCTCCCTCCTTCCATCAGTTGCTCCACAACACGCTGTGGTTGCCAGTCTGTTGCACTCGCTAATGTTGCTCTGTGCAGATGTTTTATCGGATTATTTGAGTGTTCGTTTCTGTTAATTTACTGTTGTTAACTCTGTGTTGCTGCCACTCTTGTCCAGGTCTGCCTTGTCTAAGAGATCTGTGATCACAAATTAATTAACCTGTTTCAATAAAAGCTAGAAAAACAAAAGGAAAAACCCAGAAAACATTGCTAATGTTAAGGCAGTACTGTAAAACTCAACCATGTGATGCCAACGGTGTCCTACTATTGGCTCACAAACCTTGTTAGAAGCTGGAACCAACTGTCAGAATTCTGACACAGAGATGAACAAAATAATAATTTTAGACCCAACATGATTTGTCTACAGATTAAGTTTTTTACAAGACTTCACAATTACTGTATCGAGCTCTTTAATCATGTTGCACCACTTTCTTCTCTGAGTGTGAAATGTTCATCATGTCATGGTGTTAAAAAGTGTTTAGGATTATTTTTATTACTGAGTAACGCCAATTATTCTCTCAGTCAGTGCTGTTGGATTACAGTTTCAAGTGGACCAGACTTTGACACCAAGAACTGTAGATGGTTGAGACATTTTCAGCAAACAGTTTTAAAGGTGTTATTGAGACATTCAGCCACTGAATGTGTCGTTCCGTCTCCGTCAGTCGCTCCACATCACGCTGTGGTTGCCAGTCTGTTGCACTCGCTGCAGATGTTTTATCTGATTATTTGAGTGTGTGTTTCTGTTAATTTACTCTCGCTAACTCGGTGTTGCTGCTGTTCTTGTCCAGGTCTGCCTTGTCTAAGAGATCTAGAAAAATGGCTAGAAAAACAAAAAGGAAAAAACCCAGAAACATTACTAACATCAGGGCAGAACTGTAGAACTGTTGGCTCACAAACCTTGTTAGAAGCTGGAACCAGCTGAATTCTGACACAGAGATACACAAAATGATAATTTTGGACCTGACATGATTTGTCTACATAAAATCAGCTTGTGTGATTTGGATCTTGCAGTTTTGCTAATGTTTTGATTTACTTTGCCGCCTTTCTACCGATCGATTAATCGAATCGTTGCAGCGTCTTCACTCCTTTCTGTCGAGACTCCCGCAATGCAGTGCAACACTACGTCTGTCTGTTAGTGATGATGAGTCACAGAAATCTCATCTTGCTCACTTTAGAATAAAATACAGATTGTTTTGATGTACGGAGCATTTCTGTCACCGATCAGATCAGAAGATGAGAGTTTGACCCGAGCCGGTGGAACCTCACCGTCTCCTCTCTGTATTCTGAGCACACGGACGAGACGTAATCTAATTTGTAAGTCATCAACTTTTCATGTTATGTGAGTTAATTGTCTCTCTCTCTCTGCTCTGTTGTCTTCAGCCTGGATCCAGAGCAGAAGGAGCAGCTGATCGAAGTGATCGAGAAGCTGCTGAAAGACAAAAGCACAGTAAGTACAGAGCCGAGCTGCGAGCGTCTTACAGTACGTCCTCCGCCTCACCGGGCCACTGGAGGGCGCCGCAGTCAAGCTCTTCTCCTCGCCGCTCTCATCCCACAGCTCATTCGGCAATGCCATGGTTTGTTAACACCCACTTAAACCCACACATCTTCAGATGCTCCTTGTTAAGTGTCCATTTGGAGGGAATTTTCGCACTGATGCTAGTGTCAGCTTAATTTTCTCAAAGGCCAACTTCTTCTCTTTTTTCGTAAATGCCGTAAATGAGTTGGAATCTCAAATCCTGTGTTTAGGCCGCTCGCAGGCACAATGCAGGCGGCCCATTAGAAGTCAGCAGGCAGCATATTAATCTGAGCAGGTCACAGTGAATACTAAGGGTGTTTAAATGCCAATCTCAAATATGTAGACGCCGGCTACAGAATGCAGAGCGTGTTGTGTTTGTACGTGCGCAGTTTGGTGTAATTATGTATTCATGGCGTATACCTATCGTTATACAAACAAAACAAAGCCACTCAGGCCAAGGGGGGATGGAGAGCCCGGCACCAGATGCATAGCATATTTAGCCCCCGACGCTAACGAAGACAGATGACTTCTCCCGGCTGGAGCTCACGGTGTGAGGCAGGGGGACGGAGGGAGAGGGCACTATCATCACACAGACACCGCCGCCATCAGCCGCTGATGAATGGAGAAAACCAAACACGGCGGATGCTTAATGGCTACCAAACGATGCGTGTTTGTGATGCTAGGGCGGTTTCATGTTTACATGTCCCACGATGATGATGGCTGGGCTTCCTGCCATTTCTTTTCCTGTAATATCGAGGTTTTAAAGCCGAGGTGCAGCAGCCGTGTGAAGAGCATCAACATGAGCTGAACTGCAGATCTGAGCTCGTACATCTTCTGCAGGTTTTCTCATTAAGCTTTTGAGGTGTTGAATATCCGCTATCCACTCTAGCTTCTCCAACTTTTTGTTCACTGTTATGATAAAAATAATGCATCAAATTCTTTTTTTTATATTGAATAATATAAAATTTTGTCAAATGAAGACAGATCATGAAAAATGTGCATTGTACATGCAGAGAGTTATAATATATGTCATAGAAGTATTCACACAGTCTCTCCTGTTTAGTTCAGATACTAAATAAAGACTCTGGTAAAAGTAAAAGTACTGATACAGCTTCTTTACTCCAGCAAAAGTAAAAGTACTGATACAGCTTCTTTACTCCAGTAAAAGTAGAAGTACTGATACAGCTTCTTTACTCCAGTAAAAGTAGAAGTACTGATACAGCTTCTTTACTCCAGTAAAAGTACTGATACAGCTTCTTTACTCCAGTAAAAGTACTGATACAGCTTCTTTACTCCAGTAAAAGTACTGATACAGCTTCTTTACTCCAGTAAAAGTAGAAGTACTGATACAGCTTCTTTACTCCAGTAAAAGTAGAAGTACTGATACAGCTTCTTTACTCCAGTAAAAGTACTGATACAGCTTCTTTACTCCAGTAAAAGTAAAAGTACTGATACAGCTTCTTTACTCCAGTAAAGTAATCGAGTATAGGCTCTGACATGTCCTCAGAGTATCAGAGTAAAAAGTCTCCCTCTGAAGGACATCTGTGGTCAAAGCTAACTGAAGCTCACGTCACATTAATATAACTCAAAGACTATTAAAGTTAAAGGTAGAATCAGTAGGATTTGTCCCAGCTGTTCCTGAACGCACCACAAAGACAGCTGATTGTTGAGTCTCATTCCCAGGACGTCACATAGACACATGTTGGGTTGTAAAGCGTCCCGAGCAGCAACAAAGAGAGAAAATCAGAAACTCTCTGCAGATACGAGACACTAACACACCTTTTCTCCACATTCCAGCCTCCCTCTCTGTCTGTTCACGGCTTCTTACGGCTTTTACGTCTTTGTGTCGTCTCGCTGCGTCTGCATATGAATAACAATAATCCATAATTCAGCTCAAATGCATCAAACTAAAGTAACGAGGCTGTTCTGAAGCTGTGAGGAGGAGAAAGTTCAGATGTTTGTCTACTGAAGTACAACAGCAGAGTATTTGTACTTCAGGACTGTCAGGACCGACCCTGTTACTGTGTTAAGAAGTAAAATAATTTGGGTCAGGCAACAAAACTACCTGGTGAGCTTTAAGAAAACATAGTTTGGGTTCACATCCAGCCTTTCACAACATGAACACATGTTACAAACAATAACTAACGTACGAGTTGCTAAGCTAGGATGTTACAAACATGTGATTAGTCAGTTATAACGATGCTCCGGGAACAACAGTGACATCACATGTGTGTTCTCGTTGCGTTAACCTGGATCCTGCTCATCTAAATGGAACTCAGCTGTTCTTAATAATATTAATTATCTGTGTTTTTCTGCGTTGACTCTGCGGTTCAAAAGCTCTAACGCCACCTTTCTAGACATCTTTAGCTTTGTACCACAGTTTTTCCACATCTGATGCTAATTAATCAATTTAACCACAGATAAGTGAATTCATTTGGCTAAACGCTGTTGAGCTGATGTCACCGCGCTGCCTGCAGCAGGAGGAAGCGTTTGGTTATTGTTCCCGGCTGTGGTGGCGTCCAGGCCGGCTGACATTTACCTTTACAGATGTGCCTGTTGGGTTAAATGGCTGTGACACATGGCGGTGTGGGCGGGCGGGCGGGGAAGATGGTCTAAAGAGAAAATGGGGAAGGCCTGATGACGGAGACAACACAGGAGTTTGTGCAGCTGTTTTACCGTGATGGATCTATTATCCAGCCATTACAAGATAAATGATCGATCCCTCCCCGTGCACCTTCTGCAAAATTGAAATGAGAACAGAAAGGAGGCGTTGGTGGAGGTGGCGGTGGTGGTGGAGGAGGGGGGGTGCTATGATTAGGGGCTAGGTGAGATGCCCATTAATTTAAGAGAAAAGAGGAGGGAGGAGGAAAGAGAGCAGGGGAAGGAGGATCGGCCGACCCCTCGCCGGGCCATCAATCAAAAAGGCGCGCGTTGTCTCTGGCGTGATGACCCAGCACTCTCTGCCTCTCCGCCACCCTAATTAGAATTCATAGCAAAATAGATGCAAGGAAACGGTTTGGGCCCTTCATAATTTTATAGGAAATTTATTGTTATTAGAAGAACCATTTGCTTAGTGTGATTTTTCCATTACCGGCTTGTCACGCAGGGTAGATAATATGGCGGAGGCGGCGGCGGGGGAGGGAGGAGGAGGTGTGTGAACTCCGTAGATTGGGGTGTCAGTTTTGTTGATGGTGCATGTAGTTTACCTTGGAGCTGTGTCTAATGGGGGAAGTTGGTGGAGAATGCACAAAGCCTTCCTGCAGGACGCTCAGAAACGGCGCTGCCTGTAATAGCCTCGGAGGCGGCGGAGCGTCGGGGGAGAGAGCGATGCAGGAATACACGGCGATAACTCGCTGGATGAATATATGCTAATTGGCTGCTCTGAGTAGGTTTATCTACTATAAAATGTGTCGGCACGGATGTTAACTGGAGCAGCTCTCGATCTGCTGCGAAGCTATTTTAAGAATAGAAACGTACAAACCTGTGATGTGTTTATACTGTAGGTGAGTGTAAAAACAGAAGGAAGGGTTTCTTTTGTGTCTCTGAGAGATGTTTAAATACCAAAACCTCCTAAATCACCACATGCATTTTCACCACAGGTGAAAATGTATGTGGTGATTTAGGAGGTTTTGGTATTTAACAGTGTCATCACTGTTTGTATTTTAAAGCAGGAATAAGCAACTTTTCATGTTTCCCCAGTGGGATTAAGGCTCATTTATGCTCTAATGTGCCTGTTTAATGATCGTTTTGTCCATATTTCTACACGTTTTCTGAAAGCTTACAGATCCTTTCAGAAGTCGTGGGTGGAGAAGCGTAGCAGCAAAGACGATAGTTCAAGCGAAACAACAAACGCAGGACGAGAAGAAGAAGAAGTTTTTGAGGAGAAGCATTCATCCGTATGATGCTGCTTCATCTGGACACGAATACAAACAGCTGTGAGGAGGATTAGACAGGAATTATGTTGGAGTTGGATGATAACGGAGGAAAAGTGGAGGTCCGTGCGAGACCGATGTGACTCTGAGCAGTGCCATCTAGTGGTTATATTACTCAACATCTGCACCAAAATGAAGGATGCATGTTTGAAACAGACGTATATTAAATTGAGCTTCTACGGTTGGCGCTGCAGTCACAAAGTCAGCGTTATCAGCCTGGCTACTGCTAGCATCCGTAGCCAGAGTGCTGTCTCCAGCCCTGGTGGTCAGAGGAAACGGATATCACTGTAGGAGTTGACGTTTAACACCCAGTGAATGTCTGTCCGTCACTGTTTTACCTCGGTTTCTGTCACTCTCCCTCTTCCAACATCACAAGGTAACGGTGGAGCAACTGGAACAACTGTGGAGGAGGCTAAGAAGGTGTCTTAGCCTCCTCCACAGTTGTTCCAGTTGTTCCACCGTTACCTTGTGATGGTGACCGGGGAAAACAACGCCTCTTCCTGTTTTGGTTGCGCATGCTTCTGTGTGTCCCTCACGTTGGCATCTACTAAGTAATACATCCACTAGAGAGCGCTGCTCGGAGTCAAGCCGGTCTCGCATAGACCTCCAAAACTCACATAATCCCTGTCCAGTCTCCTCCCAGCTGTTCTGTAGTAACTGAAGTGACATCATACAGATGTTTAAATTGTCTCAACAACTCTCATAACCTTTTCTCAAAAAGTTGAACTATTGTCTACGTTGCCCCCAATGACCACCGGAGGTACGGCTCCGTTGGTCCGTATCCGTAAGTTTTCAGAAAACGTGCATAAATACAGACAAAATAAACACACAGAAGGCTCCGTCTGTATCTGTATGAGCATCCAACGAGAACATAAATTAGCCTTTATGCTGCCTTCATTTTTTGTGGGAAATAAAAAAATGGAGCTCGGTGTCAGACTGAACAGCATCGTGACAGTGAGGGTTAAAGGGAACCAATCTCTACGTGGATGGAGTCATTTTTCTACAGCCATCAAACTGTGACATCAGTATTTACTGTAGAACGAGAAGAAACAGCCTTCCTGTTGTCACTCAGCTGGTTGTACCATCCTCACCGGACCTTCCTGTCTGAACGTACTCAGACGTCTGTGGGTCAGTCAGGATGTCACTTCATACATCAGCATGGTGCCATAAAACGTAGACGTTTGATCCCTCTAGTAATCCTCTCATCAGTGTGAGGGAAGCTAATCGTCACTCCAGATTTCTCAGCTAGTCTACAGACAGCAGCCGTGCACATACACACTTCATACACACACACACACACACACACACACACACACACACACACACACACACACACACACACACAATCAATGCAGGCTCATGACAATGCTGATGGGTAAATGCACCGGTTTCCCACCGGGCCACCAGGGGCCAGGAGGCTTTAATTGGGAAGACCAGATTCAGCTCCCTTCCTCTTCTTCTTCTTCACCCTCGCCTGCCCGTGATAATGCTGTTTGCATATTAATACACCGCCATGTCACTCACTCAGCCTCACAGTCAGGAGGAGGAGGAGGAGGAGGAGGGGGAGGAGGAGGAGGAGGAGGAGGAGGAGGAGGAGGAGGAGGAGGAGGAGGAGGAGGAGGAGGAGGAGGGAGGAGGGAGGAGGAGGAGGAGGAGGGATGCAACAGCCAAATGGGTTTTTTCCTTCCACCAATAAAACGCGGCTGATTATCGTCTCCCTCAGCTGCTGCTTCCTCTTCGTCCTCTCTTCTCCATGAATTGAACATAAAATGAGTTTTGTACCTGCAGAAAAAAAAAAGAAAATACAATTTAAAGGTTGATCTAATTGATGGATTTCTTTCACAGGATTGCCAGTTAAAACATTTTCTTTCTAATTATCGGCTAACTGCTCGGCGGCTGAAGCGCGTGTGTTGTAATCAAAGTGGTAAATTGGTGTTGTGTTTTCTTTAAGTGCAATAATTCTACCTTTTCTGACCTGGGTCACTATTGTGTTTTTATTTCTCCCGAGTGCTGCTGCTTTTTCAAAAGAGAAAAAGTTATTTGTTTAATTTAACTGCTGCGTTTTCTTACAACTTCCACTAAATCGACTGATGGTTGTTTCCTGCAGCTGGTGGCCGGCAGCGTGGTGATGGCTTTTGAGGAGGTGTGTCCGGATCGCATCGACCTGATTCATAAGAACTACAGGAAGCTGTGTAACCTGCTGGTGGACGTGGAGGAGTGGGGTCAGGTGGTCATCATCTCCATGCTGACGCGCTACGCCAGGACGCAGTTCACCAGCCCCTGGAAGGAGGTGAGAGGAGACCAGCAGAGACTCATTTATTGTTTTATTTTTTTAACTTTGTGGCATGTTTGGTTAATAAATTACGTATTAAATTTGGTCTGATTAGGATTGCAAAGGGGCGGAACATTTTCGGTAAATTTCCGGTAAGTTTCCGGTAAATTTCCATGGGAAGTTCAGCTGAGGAATTTTTCAAATATTCCCCACAACCTCTTAACCTGACTCTCGCCAGATGCATTTGGTTCCGCCTCGCTCCACTCATCCATCTGGGATCGCTCCATTGGAGATGTGTTTCAGAAGGCTGGGCCTTATCACAAATCCTTGCATATGATTGGATAAACCACTTGTCTGTCATCTTTACTGACGTGCTACTTCAACCACTCACATCGAAACCAACCTGTGACGTCGATGAGAGCGACGTTCTTTTAACGAAAACATATTGGGTAGATTGGACAACACGGATGAAACAGCAGCATCAATGTTGACGCTTGCTTCCTCGATGCGAGCCGCCATTGTTGTCTGAATCAAAACAGTCGCTTCTCCGCTACGTCACATCTATGAAACTCCCGCCCGGCGGTCCTGATTGGCTCGACCTGAAAATCTGGTGCAGAAATCCCTCCCAACGGGAGCGATCCCAGATGGATGTGAGGGGAGCTAGGCGGAACGAAATGCATCTGGAGAGAGTCAGGTTAACAACTTCCCCCTGTTCCCCAGCAACCAAATCACGTGATTTGCCATATAATTTTGTGATTGGTTGATGTGGTGGCTTTTTCCACCAATAGGAAAGGGGATATCACGTGTTTTTGTGCTCGCAAGCACTTCCTGTTTGCGGACACGTTGCTGAGAACAGAGAAAAGCCCGTTTTTACCGTTTCTTCCTGCACCAAACACCAAACGTGACGGCAATATTCACGAAAAAGCTTCACGCACATCATTTATCACAAGTCCGGTTTTACTCGGCCTATCAACACAATTTAAAAACTGGTATATAGTTTGAAGTCCGCACTTTCGCCACAAGTTGAGACGGAGAATCAGCGAGGCTGCATCTCGCTGCTCCGTCGTCTTAAAGCGGTCACGTGATTTGGAGGCGCCGGCGCGTCCGTCGACCCCAGAGGGTTAAACATTTAATAAATATGTTTCCCCATAATATCATCAAAACTTACTTAACTTTGTTGTCCACAGGCTCAAATGTGAGCCTTCAATAGTCTTGTGCTTTGGGCTCCAAAGTGTGGTCCAGTCTTCTAGAAATCATCTGTACAGGTGATGGAGGCGTGCACAGTGCCTGTAGGGGGCGTGGCCTCAATAGCCATGCAGTGAGCAGTGTGCTATGTGGATATTCAAGTGTACTTGGATGGCATCTGTTTGTTTTAGTCAAGATTATGCTAAAATATACTTTCCCCAACTATATTTAAGTTCCCTATGAAGAGCCAACCTTCAATTTTAAAAATTCCCAGTTTATTCACGTTTATTCCCTTAAATTCCTGTTAATTCCCACGGGAAGTTTCCATCTTTGAAAATTCCCGGAAGGTCTGATCAAAGCCTGTTCAGCTTGATTTCACAATGAAACATGAAATAAAACAGAAATTAATAAAAAGAAAATGATAATTTGAGCGCTGTTTTGCTGCTTTACTTTATGTGAGGTAGAAATGTCTTTAAGTAAATATGATCCCTTATAATATTGGCTTTCTTTATAATCTAAACACGATGGCAGAGTGACACTTGCCTCTCTGTGTTGTCTATACGAGCCTGTGGATGATTTGTCGGGTCGGATTTTCGGCGACAGTCCAAAGGATGTGACTTTATTCACGTCCTCAAGTTCCTCGTCTTCGTCTCTCAGCTCCGCTAACAGAGAGCAACAGTAGCTAGTTCAGAAACGTAGTCCGCTAACATGAAGCAGCGACCGCCGTCCAACACAACACAGGAGTTCCTCAGAGCCCCTTTTAACCCTTCAGTGTGTTTTGTGTTGTGTTGTTCGTGTTTCAGGGCGCCGTCTTTGACGAGAACAACGACAAGACGTTCTACGAGTCTGATTCTGAGGAGAAAAAAGAGCAGACGGAGGACAAACCCTACATCATGGATCCAGACCACAGGCTGCTGCTCAGGAACACCAAACCTCTGCTGCAGAGCAGGAACACTGCTGTGAGTTCAACACACACACACACACACACACACACACACACACACACACACACACACACACACACACACACACACACACCACATAAAGATGATTTAAATATATTGTTGCTCATGTCTTTGAAATAAACGGCCCTTTTCGAACGTTCAGACACTATAAAATTCAGTATGCTATACTTTCCTACACACACACCTGAGCACACAGCACAAGAACACACACACCTGCCAGAGTACACCCCCCCAAGAGTCGGAAGAAAAAAAGATAAAAAGCCGAGCGAGTGCAGATCTCCATCACCCGGCAGCCTCAAGGTCTCTGTCGCTGTGTAGCAGCGGGAGGAAAAATGCTCCCAAATGAAAGTGTTGATTAAAATGTGACATGCTGTGTCTTTTACTCGAGACAACACGGTGACATCCTCCATCTTCATAGACGCCTGAACAACCTTTCATTCTGCCTGCAACGATGGACACACGTCCGCCTGCTATTTAAAGCTCCGCTGAAAAATTACCTCCATGGATTCATGTCATGAGCGTCTGTGTCGAGCCGAGAGGAGGAAGAAGGCATTTAATTTTAGCTCGGGTGGACAGACGGCACAGGGATGTGCTGTAGTGGGTTTATTAATAATGATAATGATAGTAGAAATAAAGCAGAAGTTACAAAGTGCTTTTTAGAGTGATTAAAAACATATAATCAAGAAAAAACATCATCATTAAATCCTCTAATTTCTGACTGTGTTTTGGTGTGTTTCAGGTGGTGATGTCAGTCGCTCAGCTCTACTGGCATCTGGCCCCGAAACATGAAGTCAACATCGTCACCAAGTCTCTGGTTCGACTACTCAGAAGCCACAGGTGATGAAAAAACACCGTGCTGAACCCGTCAGTCCGCTGCTGTCACTAGCTGTTTTTATTCTGGGCAGTAAGCCACCAATCTGCCGTCCTTTTGGTGGCTCGCTCCGCGGATTTAGACAGAAGGCGGCAAATTGGTGGTCTGTTTTGTTCCACCAGTTTTGCCCCTCGGAGGGTAACGTTACACTTATTTGCGCCTCCATTGCTGTAAATCCGAGGCGGCAATGTGGTGGCAGATGCTGAGATGGGCGGAGGTGTGGATGACGTGCACTGCTGCGCACCCACAGCCGGGAGTTTTAAAACCAGGAAACAGCTGATCACAGCAGTCAGTTCGTCACTTCATCCACCAAGATGAGCAGCTGGAAAGCCGCTGAGATCCGGGAGATGCTAGCGTCTCCTCGCTCTCTGTAGCTGTCTTGGTTGTCCGCTTGTTGTTGTAGCGACGAGCTAATAGCGGTCGCTCCTTTCAAATTAAAAGCCCCCCGCTAAGAACCCAGTTCTAAACTCCGATGGGGTGCAATGTAAAGCTCTTATTTTAAAGAAAAACTGCGAAAAATCGTCCCATAAGGAATGAATGGGACGGGGTCAAAAAAGTCACAAAATCATCGAGGTTTTTCAAACATCTCCTGCTCTGGCAGACTTTGACCTAGAGACACCATTCAAACTTTAAAATGTAGGCACAAGTCTTATCTATTTGAGTTGTATTTGAACTTTCTTTCTACGAGGTTTAGTTTTTGAACGGTGACCCTTAATTGATCGTGACTGATTTTGAAAAAATTCAGAAAAATTCAGGATTTTCAATGTGTGTGTATTGCGGAATGTTCGCGCAGCACCAACTGGCAGAGTGGGGGAGCCTGAAAAAAACTCTCCGAAAATGTTTCTTTAGATGACGATCCTAGCCACAGATTTCACACTACAATAGTGATATTTTCCAAGAACGTAGCCACACTTGTCTTCTGTCTGGCAACGTGTCCACTTTATCGGGAGGATGTACGGTTTTTGAATTATCTGCGTCTAACCGACACAAACTCCAGCAACTGCCCCATAAGCCCCAATGTTAAACGGGAAGAGGATTTTGGGAGAAAAGCAGAAACTGCCCTGCTTCTCTTCACGCCCAACTTCCTGCTTCACGTCACGTCACATGTTGACGCCGACCAGAGGAGGAAAAGTGGAGGCTGTTTGGAAAAGGAGGAATATTACACCTCCCTTTTAGATAGACAAGGCTGCTGTCGATGTCTGAATGTTATTTTCTGTCTTTTCACAGAGAGGTGCAGTTCATCGTGCTTCAGAACATCGCCACGATGTCCATTCAGAGGAAGGTGAGTCTGCAGGAACAATAATTGGTGCTCTGCATCAGCTCAGGCCGTCTAATAACACTGAATTATCTCCCAACAACCAGGGGATGTTTGAGCCCTACATGAAGAGCTTCTACGTGAGATCCACAGACGCCACACACATCAAAACTCTGAAGGTAAACACCAGTTTAATGTCAGCGATATTTAAATGAAGCTTGATTCTCTCCTGCAGTTTAGATGGTTTCACTAAAGGTGAATTCCTGCACAACTGAAGGCTTTAACACCATTTGACAAGATCAAAATGTGATTACACCCTCTCCTTTCTGATCTTTGTAGCTGGAGATCCTGACCAACCTGGCCAACGAAGCCAACATCTCCACTATACTGAGGGAATTCCAGGTGTGTGTCTCAATGATTACCTGTCACTGATATCAACAGTTAGGTTTAGGGTTTGGCACTTACATTGTTTGTCTTTGCTCAGACGTATGTGAAGAGTCAGGACAAGGCGTTTGCGGCGGCCACCATCCAGGCCATCGGCCGCTGTGCCACCAACATCTCCGAGGTGACGGACACGTGTCTGAACGGTCTGGTGCTGCTGCTCTCCAACAGAGACGGTAAGATGCCTTCACTGATGAGATATGCCTGCAGCCTCGCAGTGTTTTTACCTCCTCGGTGTGTTAATGTGCTGTGGCTGGCTGTCTCTGCAGAGACGGTGGTGGCTGAGAGTGTGGTGGTGATCAAGAAGTTGCTTCAGACTCAGCCCACGCAGCACAGCGAGATCATCAAGCACATGGCCAAGCTGTTCGACAACATCACCGTACGATTCCTCTTCGTGCTTCTGATTTGTGGCTGTTCAACATGAAAGTTTAGACAGGAAGAAGAAGTGTTTATGCTCCTGACTCCTGTGATTCGTCAGGTCCCGATGGCCCGAGCCAGCATCCTGTGGCTGATGGGAGAGTACTGCGAGAGGGTGCCAAAGATCGCACCTGACGTCCTCCGGAAAATGGCGAAGACGTTCACAGCGGAGGAGGACATCGTGAAGCTGCAGACGGTCAACCTGGCAGCCAAACTCTACCTGACCAACTCCAAGCAGGTAGGAAAGCCAATCAGTAGAAATCCTGTGCTGGATGAACACAACAGGATTCTGACACTGGCAGTAAATGTTTGAAGGTCTTTACACACCGGAGACTCTGAAAGGAAGCAAATGCTGCTGTTTGTGGTGCAAGAAGGTTAAAGTCATGCACCAAGTGAGCTGAAATTTTATTTTAAAAAGCATATTTTTGGGTTCTGGCACGAGTTTCGTCTGTTCTCAGGGACAAACTGAGCGCAGGGACGAGTGACAGCGTCGTTTTACAACACATAAGACACAAAAAACTGAGAAACATGTTTTTGATTAGCGAGAAAAACAGATGAAAATAGAGAGACTCCAGCTGAAACTGGTCGTGTTGACAAGTCAGTTTTGTCATATCTTCTTCTTAGTTTTGTGTCCTTTGTCATATCATAAAGGGTGATGACCAACATAAACAATCTACAAGTCTTTCTCTTGATTTTGGACGTGACTGCACAATAAGTTGATGCCTTCATTTGCTCGTCCTCCTTCCAAAGAACAATGATGTTGCTTGTTAGCCGTGTAAACAGTTAAACAGTAAACAGTTTAAAAAAAAAAAATATTGACAAAAATATAGATCTTGATAATCTGAACGGCTCCTTGAAGCGTGTTATTTCTCAGGATGCAGCCTCGTCTCGAACACTTGTGCAGCTCAGAGCGAAGTGCTGCTCAGTCTGAACCTGAGACGTTCTGATGTAATGGAGCATCTCTGAGCAGCCTGGTGTCTGCAGGCCCATTCGGTCCGATGAGGTGATTCTGGCCTCTGAGCAGCTTTATGAGCCCAGACGAGCCTCGTTCCACCTCCGGCTCCTCGTAATGTGTCGGCGAGCAGAGAGAAGGAGAGAGACAAAGGAAAGGATTTGGGTTGTAATGTTTGCTTCACGGCGGCTTTAATTCCTGTTTTTACGCCTGCCACAGTGATGTACGTCAGTGACCATCCTCAGGACGAGCTTCAGGCTGAGATAGGAACCAGAATATGATAGCAAACAGGACGTTTGTGGCGTTTGTATTGGATTTTTAAAGGAATAGTCCAACATGTTGGGATGTTGTTGCTTTCTTTATGGCATCTTGTCGTCTTTATTGTATAAATGTCATCACTTCAAAACATCTCGCTAAAGGAGTGCGGTTGATAAATTGAATTGAAAATGTGATGATCACTCTCATCTATGTGCCCTCAGTACAAAGCTGGAGACAGGAAGTGGTTAGCTTAGCTTAGCTTAGCATCAGGACTGAAAACAGACTGTCCGTCCATCCATCTCATTCTTGTGAACATGATATCTAAAGAACAGGGAGGGAATTTTTTCAAATTTCTTACAAATGTTTGCTTTGACTAAGACATGAACTGATTAGAATTTGGTGGTCAAAGGTCACTGTGACCTCACAAAACACATTTTTTCTTTCTTCTTCTTTCAATGAAATAAACTCTAATGCTAAAGCCGCTACGCTAACCTCTTGAGGAGCCGCCATTGTTGTTTTGTGAAGGTTTTCAGTTGCTTCTCTCGCTGGTCGTCACATCTAAAACCCACATCTGTAGCTGTCAGTAGTTCCTGAACAGATGCTGATTGGCCAATGATTATATGATCTCACAAATCCAGCTGCCTCACAGAGATAAATGTGCTGTATCTGCTGTGTGTCTTGGTGACAATGAGCTCCTGTAATAATAAGATTTCAGCTCTGAGAGTCGTAATGATCTTCTGTCAGTACGGACAAAAATAAGAATATCAAATAAAATATTCTTTGTCTTAAATCAGTTTCATGATCATCCCTCACAAAGCCTTTACTCCCAAATGCTTTGTCGTCTCTTTGTCGTCGTCCCGTCTCTAACATCTCATCCTACTTTCCTCTCTGGCTCCAGACCAAGCTGCTGACCCAGTACATCCTGAACCTCGGCAAGTACGACCAGAACTACGACATCAGAGACCGAACGCGCTTCATCAGACAGCTGATCGTGCCCAACGAGAAGAGCGGCGCCCTCAATAAGTACGCCCGCCGCATCCTGCTGGCGCCCAAACCGGCGCCGGTGCTCGAGTCCGCCTTCAAAGGTACTTTCATACATCTGTAATATCAGCCCATTATCTTTATTTTGAAAGGTATTAAATTGTCTCGCTGCGCTGAAAGCTTTAGATTAAAAAGCGCTCCTCTGTGGTAATTCATCTATTTCTGGTGTATTGGCTGGGTCTCGAGCAGCTCGCGGCGTCGATTCAGCCGCTGGGTTTATTATTCCGCTGCGTCTGTCTCTCTGAAGGGCAGTTAGGTCAGAGCCCTTTACCTTGGACTAATGAGATGGGTAAATAATTGAGCTAATGCTAACCTTTCTCAGACACTCGGAGGGGAAAAGCTCTCCCTCATTTAGCTGTCTCTTCGCTCGCTCGACAAAAGGGACAGAAACGGCGTTAAGATTCAGAGGCGGTTTGCAGCTACTGGATGTTTATGGAAAGCGTTAACCACCCCTGTCATTCTTAATATTCACAAGTGAAGCCTTTTTTTCTCCTTTTTTGTTAGAAACGCAGAGTTTTTAGAGCCGACCTCCCCAGACACAGATACTGATTATCTTCCTGTGAGAGAGAGGAGCGAATGTGAGCACAGAAACACAGAGGAGAGCTTTTATTAAAGGTTTCCGTATGAATACAGCGAGAGATTAACCACGTTAGGAGAGAATCATCCATCTGCCACACAGAAAATGTCCTTTATCTTTTAATTACCTCCCGTACAGCAGTAAAAGTACTAATACACACTGTGAAAATACTCTGTTACAAGTAAAAGTCCTGCAAGTAAAGGGAATATATGGAAGACCAAAACTGCCAAAATCAAAAATAAATGAATAAAAGACTCAATAAAAAAGTTAAAAATGTTTTTATTTTTCATCATTAAATCAAACAAAAACATTTATAACAAATATTGTAATTAAGTATTTTGTAAAATGTGACATAAATTGATATTTCGGATTTAATTTCAATTTTATAAATGTTTTTCATTTTTAAATTCATCTATTAATTACGTTTTTATTTCTGAATGATTTCTGGATAATTTTCACTTTACACTCGCCCCAAACTTATTTCCAACGCTGAAAAAGTTTGTTGTTGTTGGTTTGTCAGCAGGATCACATGAAAACTACTGAACGGATTTTCACTAAACTTGGATGAGTCTCTGTTCCAGAATCGACCTCAGTCACTTTCGGTGCTGATCCAGATAAAGGGACAGATTTTATTCTCATTCTCCTGAAAATTGTGAGATACGATGTTTCTCAACATTTCCTTTAGATTTCAGGGAATAATTCAAGGATCTTGATAAAAAAAAAACAATCAGGCGTATTCAGGTATGATGTGGAAGACCAAAACTGCCAAAATCAAAAATAAATGACTAAAAGACTCAATAAAAAAGTTGAAAATGTTTTTAGGTTCCATCATTAAATCAAACAAAAACATTTATAACAAATATTGTAATTAAGTAATTTATAAAATGTGACATAAATTGATATTTCGCTTTTACTTTCAATTTTATAAAATTAATCTTTTAACTACGTATTTATTTCTAAATGATTTCTCGATAATTTTCACTTTACACTCGCCCCAAACTTATTTCCACCATTGAGGAAGTCTGTGTTTTTGTGCCCGTGTCTTTTCGTTCGTTGGTTTGTCATAAAAACTGCTGAACGGATTTTCACTAAACTTGGATGGAGGCTGAGTCTCGGTCCAGAATCGACCTCAGTAACTTTTGGTGCTGATCCAAATAAAGGGACAGATTTTATTCTCATTCTCCTGAACATTGTGAGATTCGGTGTTTCTCAACGTTTTCTTTAGATTTCAGGGAATCAAACGATTTCTTGATCATTTTCATTTTACACTCGCCCCAAACTTATTTCCAACGCCGAGGAAGTTTGTGTTTTTGCGCCTGTGTCTTGTTGTTTGTTGGTTTGTCAGCAGGATCACATAAAAACTAGTTAACGGATTTTCACCGAGGATGAGTCTTGGTCCAGAATCGACCTCAGTAACTTTTGGTGCTGATCCAAATAAAGGGACAGATTTTATTCTCATTCTCCTGAACATTGTGAGATTCAATGTTTCTCAACATTTTCTTTAGATTTCAGGGAATAATTCATGGATCTTGATAAAAAAAAAAACAATCAGGCGTATTCAGGTGCCATTCTGATTTATTTATGTTTTTCTTTTTACATTTCTTTCTATATTTCTGCCTCATTATGCAAATCTGCATCATCCTCCCAAACTGTGATTGATTGTGACTGGCTCTGAATGGCGGCGCCTCTCATTTGCATAATGGAGCAGAAATGCGTGAAGAAATGCAAAAATAATAATAATACAGAAATTTAAAGGCTCGTGAGAATAAATGGGGGAAAATAAAACGTAAATAAATACATAAATGAATAAATTAATGAATATATAGGTATTTTAAAATGATAAATTGCTTTTACAAAAAATATAAATAAATAAAGAGGGGAATTAATGCAAATGTAAATAAACACAGAAGCAAATCAAGGCAGAAATATCATTTTTTTCTTTTTTTTATTATTATTTTTTTATTATTTTTTTAATAATTAATGCCTACATTTATTTATTGAGTCTTTTATTTGTGTATGTATTATTCTGGCAGTCTCAGTCCTCCACAGTATGACGGTATAATCAGGAAAATGTACTTGAAGTATTATAAAAAGTATTGTTCTTTTCATTCTGCTGATTATTTTCTCGATGAATCCAACAATTGTTTGTCAGCACATTTCCAACCAAACTGTGAAGCTGCGACCACACAACGATAGAAGAATCGTTTCCAACTCATTTTCTTTCAGTCGACTTATTTATTAATCAGGTAATAATGTCCTTAGTTAAATTCCACCGCGCCCATCTTCCTTGTTTCCTTCCTCTGTTGTGTCCTGGTGTCAGACCGGGACCGGTTCCAGCTCGGCACTCTCTCCCACAGCCTCAACACTAAAGCTGCTGGGTACCAGGAGCTGTCGGACTGGCCGGCTGTCGCTCCGGACCAGTCTGTGAGGAACGTGGAGGTCATCGAGCCGGTGAGGAGTCCTCGTCACACCTACACCTCATGTGTCCGACTCTAAACGCTCTCTTCACTCTCAGCGTCTCTGTCAGACGTAACGAGGCGTTTTCTTCAGCCTGTAGCGCTAAAGAGAGATACATCATCATTCACTGTCACGCTTTACTGAGCGGAGACAATCTGTTGATTAGTTAATTAGCTGATCGTCAGAAAATTAATCAGAAACTATTTTGATAAGTGACTCCGGCTCAGATTCAGGCTCAGGTGACGTTATTTGAACCTGGAGGTAGGTTTGGTTTGCAGGAGAAGACGAGGCGTCGGCCTTCAGACAACAACACTGACAACAGACAACATTAATAAAGATGATAAAAGTGGCTCCACTAATCAGGACGTAAGACAGAACTAACAATAAATACGTTACAATCCGCTAAAAACTGAAGAAAATAAATAGACTTTGGTTCTGTAGCATCTGTGCAGGTGTGGTAAAACAGCTATCTGCCTCCGAGTGATGTAAAGTAAATAACAAGGCTCTGTGTGCGTCAGACAGAGAATCTGAAGTCCTGAGAGTCGATGAACACGTGTTGGGTTCAGTCTTTGTTGACAAGAAGAGAAATAAAGAATAACACCGACCTCATCCATGAGACAAGTCGTGAAATAAACACAAAGCAATGTGAATATATACGTATGCACGGGATTGAATCATTAAAAGATCAAGATAAGTTCAGTGTAAGATACGTGTGATGACGTAATTAGAGGCAGGGTGATCAGAGATCCAATCATCGATCCATCATCCAAACTTTGTCTTCTAGGACGCTTCATTTTGAAGTTAACCCACATTCAACTTTTGGTGCCTCGTTATAAGTTAAAGAACAAACATTACAAATTCTTCTTCTGCTTCTTCTTCTTCTTCTGCTTCTTCTTCTGCTTCTTCTTCTGCTTCTTCTTCTTCTTCTTCTTCTTCTTCTTCTTCTTCTTCTTCTTCTTCTTCTTCTTCTTCTTCTTCTTCTTCTTCTTCTTCTTCTTCTTCTTCTTCTTCTTCTTCTTCTTCTGCTTCTTCTTCTTCTGCTTCTTCTTCTTCTGCTTCTTCTTCTTCTTCTTCTGCTTCTTCTTCTTCTTCTGCTTCTTCTTCTTCTTCGTCTTCTTCTTCTTCTGCTTCTTCTTCTTCTTCTTCTTCTTCTTCTGCTTCTTCTTCTGCTTCTTCTCCTTCTTCTTCTTCTTCTTCTTCTGCTTCTTCTTCTGCTTCTTCTTCTTCTTCTTCTCCTTCTCCTTCTTCTTCTTCTCCTTATCCTTCTCCTTCTCCTTCTTCTTCTTTCTCTTCTTCTTCTTCTTCTTCTTCTTCTTCTTCTTCTTCTTCTTCTTCTTCTTCTTCTTCTTCTTCTTCTTCTTCTTCTCCTCCTCCTCTGGTCTTGATGATGATTCTATGGTTGAATGCAGACAAATGGTTTATTTTCTTCTCACTGAGCTCCTACAAAGCAAAATACTGCCTGTTGAATCCGAAGTTAAAACAATTTAAAATACAGAATTACACTTATCCTTAAAATATGAATCTCCTGTTTAACTGGCTCACTTCTCTCCACTGTACCTGTTCAGGTGAAAGAGTGGGCGCCGACGGTCGGGAAGGCCAAGAAATCTAAATCTGAAGACAAGTTCTACTCTGACGATGAAGAGGAGAAAGAAGAGGAAGGATCAGAGAGCAGCGGCAGTGAAGACAGCAGCAGCAGCAGTGATGAAGGTTTGGTTCTGTCTCTGTTGGTGACCATGTGTGTTTTTATCCTTCAGAGAGAGAGAAGATCTGATGTTCTTGATAGTTTATTTATTTTATTTAATCTTTCACTCCTGGTTTATTTACCGAACCAGCAGGTTACTGAGCAGCTACGTAGTCAGAAGTACAACAGGAGAGCAGCTGGTGAATCTGTTCAGATGCTTCAGTCATTAAATGATCAGATTTTCTGCCACACACAGTGACAGCCGGTGTACCAGGGTTAGTTATTAGTTATTTTCACCTCGTCAACAAAAACAAAACCACATTTCTTCTTAGTTTTTATCATCAAAAATCTTATTTTTTTGCTCGTCGTCTTAGTCACAGAGAACAGGAAAGGAGAAAGAAACATTTTTTGTCATAGTTTTGTTGAGCTAAATTATCATAAAAGTGATCAAAAGCATGATTTGAAGACTTGATGATAATATGAGGATTATATAGTTGAATCCATCAGGCTGATGTGTGATGTGTGTGTGTCTCTGCAGAGTCGGGCAGCGAGAGCGAGGAGGAGAGCAGCGACGAGTCCGACAAGACCTCCAGCGATTCTGGAAAGAGCTCCAGTGGATCTGAAAAGAGCTCCAGTGAATCTGAAGCAGAGCAGAAGAAGAAGAAAAAGACCAAAAAGGCACCACAGAAGAAGAACAAGCCGGCTGCTGGAGACAGGTACAGTGAAGTCCCACCTGTCTGTGAGACACTGAACGCATCACCTCTCTGTCCAGATGTTTCCTGTTTCTGTCTCCTCCTCACGAGTCTGTGAGAGTCACAGTCGACAACGAATGTGATCAATAAGCTCAAACTCCATCTGTTCACAGCTTCAGCCATTTTTACTGTCTGTATGACAGCCCACCTGCTGCTGTGAGACTTCCTTCTGTTCAGTTTGATCTTCACTGACATGAACTCACTAATCATCCAGCGGGAAAAATCTGATATTGTGAGGAAATATGATTCTTATACTTGTTGGATTTTTTATATGTTTGCTCCGACGGCAAGGAAGTTAAAACAAAAAAGAAAGAAACGCACCCAAAAATGAGATTTAGGCCGTCAGACATATGAAAACTTAAGAGAAACAGAATTAAACCCCTTTCACACCACTTAAACCTGCTAACATCTGGCTTTTGTGTGCAATGTGTGAAAGTAGATCAGGTTTTTCTCCCAGGTGAGTTAACCTGCAGCAGTCACTGGATGCTCTCCGTTGTAGGCGCGATGCTGAGACGTGTGTTGATGTTAAGCTGATTGATGGTTCATTGATATCTTTTCCATCCGTCTCTGTCAAGCAGCTTGAACATCGTTCAGTTAGAGAGACTGAAGTTAAAGATATTTAAACAGCAGTCGTTGTTTGTAGCTTCCATTCCTGTCGGCTGCCTGATCGTACTGAGCATGTGCAACAAAGAAGCGAGACGTCTCACTCTCTCGGCAACTCTGGAAAAAAAACGATGCAACTTATTCAGAATTTTATTGATCAAGACTTTTTAAAACAAGTTTAACGTCTTCAGGTTTTATTCTGATGAGGTATTTGATCTCCTGCCTTCTACTGGTGTTTGTGATGACGAAGGAAAAAACAGAAAGGCAAACTCGATGTGAACAGAGTTAATTGCTGATTTAAAACATGTAAAAGTGGTATTAGCTGCTGTCGTATCAGCTCCGTGCCTGATTTGTCTGCGTGGATGAAACTCCCCTGTCACACTGATGTGATTATTCACTCAGTGCTTGTTGTTATCTGTCGATAGCTGATCTGATGAACAGACTGTTGAAGGAAGTTCTTGTTCCCAGTTGTTTCCTCTTCACTTCCTTCTGTGACCTCGCTGTTATTTTCATCCTCCGGCTGCATCGTCCTCCGGCACTCAGCAGAGACACGAGCTCTTATCTTAAAACGCCTCGTACTTAGATAGATGAACAGAGCAGACCTTGATTTCTAGTTGCTGAGGAGTCTAACCTTTAGATCCGACTGCAGCCGACTGGATAAGTGCTCACATCTGAGTCTGATTACACTGATGCCACGTCACAGCTGAGTGTTGGAACAGAAACATGCAGAATTTGGGAAACAACACAAAAAAGGGACATTTTGACATTAGATGCTGTCTAACAGCTTTAATAAAGAGTGTGGATTCTGGATTTAGTCCCTGTGTGTTTACAAAGGCACAAGTATTCAAGTTTAACATACTCTGGATGTGTTTCTGTCGTCTGACTCCACATTCGAGCCACGAGGGCGCTCTATAAATAATCACAAACATGGACAAAGTTTACAGCAGAAGAGCAGAATATTTTGAACTATCAGACGGACAGAGGAAGAAGTGAATCACATAATCACAGTTACAGCTGCCAACATGGTGTTAACAGACGTATAATATCACTGCCTCATCATTAAAGTACTGTAGATCTGACTATAATTACATTTGTGTATTCCATTAAATCAGTGTCCTGTTAGACGTAGTATTTAAGTTCAGTGTGAAGTTGTCACACACTCTGCTTTTCTCTAGAATGAACTCGCATCATCACCGTGTTGTTTTGTCAAACTGTGTTAATTTACTTGAGCTCAACAGCATTTTCAGTGATGAAATATTTGACATTTAAATTGATCTTTAATGAATCCTGTCTAAATAATCGTTGATGTCTCTGAGGGAATCTGTCAGCTGTCTTTGATTGACACCTGTCGCGTCAGTTGCAGGATTTTTATTTTTTTCTCCGCGAGAATCATGAATCATGAATCAGCTTTGTTGCTTCACTGTTGTTGTTTTAATGGTTGAGCTGTCACATTCACGTGAGCGTAAAGTTCCACGTTCATATGCTGAATGCTTCACAATCTTAGCTTTACAAGTTTAGTTTGTAAAGTTATAAGACAGAATCCTCTCGGTTCCTGTGCCTGACTGACAGTTGTGCAACAGCAAAATAATATACGTTAGATCTAAAAATATAAGAAGGAGTCTCTTCTCCGCTGATGAGCCTCGTTAATGTGTTAATTGTTAACTGCAGCTATACGAGGCGTCCGTAGTGCCAAATGATATATCGTTTGAGATGAAACCAGCACTCTCACCTCCTCCTCTCCTGTCGTAAAGAAAATAAGAATTCAGCAGAAGAGGTGTGTCGCTGCTACATACACACTGTATGTACAAACTATATGTACATACTACATACTATATGGGGGATGCACTCAAATACGAGGCAACTTATGATGTGTGTATGACAGTTTTCATCTTATTAGTTCAGCTGAAACCCTGAATGTGTCGCACAGACTGCAGATGAATTGAAAATACAATTTGAAAAACATAATTCAACGTGGTACTTTCATATCTTATATCAAAGCTCCACTGTGTAGTGTTTTAAGTAATTTATTAGCTCAAATCAGCGTCTTCATTCATAAATAAGTCCTCATTGGTGTAAAATGATCTCTGCCAACAATCTCACTTCTCCTCCTGAGGGAAGAATCACTTCTCTGTATTTCCATAGGACGGGCGAGCTCTACGGAGGCTTCCATGTCCTTCCGCTCTATAAAAAACGATGAGCTGGTGAGAGGGACAAAAAGCTCTACGTGGTACAGATAAGGCTAAAGGCGTTTTCACTCAGAGCCAGCGTGACTGTGGAACGGAGAAGGAGCTTAGCCAGACGCGCTCGTCAGCTGCAGTTTGAAGTCTGTTTGAAATAACGTACCTCATCACCCGAAACTAAACTTGATGAAGTGCTGTTTGAAGACATGTTGTTGTCACAGCTTCTTGAATCTTGACACATCCCGCCTGCCGTAGTTCCAACAGGCTGCAACGCACGTTTGAAAACGCGAGGCGCTAGAGAGCAGCATTCGTTTGGATGCAGAATAACATTTAACCACCAGATGGGAGAAATAATTCCACAGTGTGGCTTTAAGTTCAGTCTCTGTTTGAAAAAGCTCAGTCAGAAGGCTGCAGCCAGCAGTAATGAATGATGGATGATTATATGAAGACAGCAGGAGTGTCAGTCGATCTTTAATCAGTCAGTGAGCGTCATCTCATGACCAGACGTCCAGACAGAAGAAGCTGCCTTGTAACAGTCAGAAACCTCGAGCAGAACTGTCCTGGAGAACACAATCACAACTAGGGCTGGTGAAAAAAATCGATTATTGATTAATCGCGATTATAATATTGACGATTATGAGTCGATTATTAAATTTCCAAAAATCGATTTTTTTTTTTTTTTTTAATTAATTTTTTTTTTTTTTTTTATTGTAATACAAACCGGAGTCGTCCTCTTACTGGCTGTCATACCTGATTTAACCCGGAGGTGCGAGGTATTACACAGCTGTCCTGTGACCACAGAAAGTTCCAAAGCATCTGCATCTTTGTTATATGGAGAAAAACATAAATAAATAGAATTTGGACATTTATTCACAAGTGTGGACATTTTTTTAACAGTGAAAGACGACATTTAAAACAAAGTAAAAAGTAATAATTTGGATATTACAGTTACACTATACAATATTGAAGGTGCTGTGAGGTGTTACTCAAAAGAGAAGTAAAATAACTCAGCAGCTGACTGATGTTAAATGGAATATCAATAATCGTTAATAATCGAATCGAGACTTCAATAATCCGAATCGAATCGAATCGGGAAATTGGGCTGATTAACCAGCCCTAATCACAACCCACATCCAGCTTCACAGCATCGGTGCTGCTTTTATGCGTTTCATCTCACAGGTAACCTGCTCCGGAGTCGTGTTGCCATGGCGATGTGCAAAAAAAGTGAACCAGCAGAGTCGTAACAGTGAAAACCCAGAATGCATCCTGAGGTGACCACAACGCTTAACGTAGGCGAAGTAACCTCACACCAGCTTTAATATTATCTATGAGACACACACACACACACACACGGACACGGACACGAGACACACACACACACACACCTATTGTACTGTGCATACACCTTCTCTCTCCTTCACACACACACACACACACACGGACGGACACACACACACACACACACGGACACGAGGCTGGCAGCGCCGGCTGAATATCGTTAGCGTGAGTTCCATTAACAAGCTAATCGCGGAGAGTTCTCCTGCAGCAGCGTGGCCACATTTACATGGCTAATGGATAATGACTTCTGATTGGTCATTTAGCCGCCTGGTGTTACCAATGAATGAGATTTGAGTCATTACTGCCGAATATGCTCACGTACGCCCTCGTACACACCGGCACATTTACTTTCTCGTGCACTCTGCTTCGTTTGCCGGCGGACACGCGAGCTCGCGGCGAGCGTACCTGATCTCCGTGTGTGACAGGCCGCCGGCTGACCCTGTTCTCTCCATTAGAGAGATAATTAGAGCAGCTCACCCCGCTGCTCAAACACACACAAACAGGCGCACACACACGTACACACAGTAATTAGAGGCGCTCACCCCAGTGCTTCCACAACAAACACAGCATAATGCCCTCATTACGGCCCAGTCAGAGCAGGCAGGGCCTAATCAGGCCCGCGCTGATTTATATCACTTTTTCCTGTTCGCAGCAAATGAAATCTGTAGGCCAAATTAATACTGGCTTTTCATCATCGCCCAAGTTAAAAAGCCAGTTACCGTCACAATCCCCCTCATTAATTTACCGGCTGAAAGTCCCAGGCAGGCGGAGTAAACACTCATTATCGGGACAAATTGAAGAGGGACGGAGCGAGTGGAGGAGAGCGGGGAAAGATGGAGAAAATCTTTTTGAGTGAATTAACTTCGCAAACACAAACAGATTGATCGCTGTTGTTCTGACGCAGCCGCGCGGCGGTCTGGATGCAGAAGACTGAACAACGTATCGTCAAGTTTCCTGCTGTTTCTGAGGCTTTTCCCACAAGTCCTCACATCTCATGGTGAAGCAGTCAGCTTCGTTCAGATAATCTGAATTACAGCAGAAATGTTTGAAAATGAGTTTTCCGGCAAGCATTTAATACAGAGCTTGTAATTTCATTTATACATTTCCAGGAAACGTCCGACTGCTTTCTGTTTAATTTCAAACCAGTTTGTGTTTAACGTCTCCTCAGCAGACTCACAACTGAAGTGAGCGATTGTAAATATCAACTTTTCTTTCAAGGAAATTGAATCGAACGCAACTGGATTTGGTTTTTGTCTTTGAAGACGTTTCACCTCTCTTTTACCTATCATCTTTTCTTATTTGCTGAAATATGGAAAGAGTGACATTTAAATTGAGAAGTGTGAAGACGCCTCAATAATCACTGAAGGAATGGAACATTTGAAAGAGGAAGTCAGTCTTGGTTTCGAATTCTTGGTTATGAAGTTGTTTTTGTCAGTAATTAGTAATAAAATGTAGGAAAATTGGTCCAAAGTTGGTCCAATCTGCTGAAGTGATGGAAAATGGTGAAAATGTTGAAGGTTAAAAAAATGATGACGAGCATTTTAGCACCTTTTCAGAAAGTATCTCCGTCTGTACAACTCACCTGAAGCTCAGAGCTCATGACGGTTCACGTACGCTGGGTGTAAACGAGAAGCAGGTCGTATGTTCTGATCTGCTTCTTATTTACAGAGAATAAAAGAAGGAGGCGGAGAAACGTGACGTCTTCACAGAATCTTCTTGGATAACTCGTCAGCTAAACAGTTATCAGTTTTTTAAGGACCTTGATATAAAATGTGTTGGCTCCATGTCTGAGGTCAGTTTCTCGTGTGTTCCAGTGACTCGGATGAAAACGGTAACGGACCTGTGGCCCAGTCGAGCAGCTCGTCGGCTGAAAGCTCCTCCGGCTCAGAGAGCGACTCCGAGGACGACTCGGACTCAGACGACGTCACGGCGCAGAAGAAGAAGAAGAGCGAGGCCAAGTCCAAACCAAAGGTGACCATGTGACCCATCTGGGCCCGGATGGATTCTGGATTCAGCTGCTTCATTCATAGCAAATTTTTTTTTCTATTTTCTGACACATACTTAAGCTAGCTTGTCTTTCAAAGTTCCAGCACATGATTATTATTATTATGAACATTTTAATTAATCCAGATTCTGTCTCAAAGTGGAAGATTTTAAACATTTCTTTGATTTAAAAATAACACATTTAGTGGATTATTTAGCTGTAATTGTTTTATTGGCTGGTGGTATTAACCAGCCCCCAGAGAGCTGAGCATACTTGTGGTAAGATACAATTTTTTCATAAAGGCATAAACAAGAAGAATTAGTTCAAATTAGTTACAATTAAAATTAATCACCAACTATTTTCTGACACCAGATGAATCGTTTCAGTCGTATTCCAGCTTCTTGAATGTGAAGATTTGCTGCTGTTCTTTGTCTTTTATGAGACGTAAATGAAGAGTCTTTGTGTTTTCACCTGCTGGTCGGACAGAAGAAGCAGTTTGAAGACGTCACTTTGAGCTCCGGGAGTTTGTGATGGGGCTTTTTCACAATTCCTCTTACATGTTACAGATCTTTGTAGCCGTGGCAACACACTGCACGAAATCCTAGATCATCATCTTCTACTAAACACAACAGATGTTTTTAGTTGTTTTTAACTGAGGCTTCTACATTTGTCAGATTATAACGTGTAACTTCACCTCAGTTTTAATCAGCGGTTAATGTTCATCCCACATTTAAGACAGTATATGTTGTTTATTTAGTGGTAATAATGGAGAAAACAGGGATTTCCTCAGGTGCATTGTGGGATTTAATCCTGCTGCTCTGTTCTCAGCTGTATTTTCCTCCTCCAGTCTCTGATCCGTCCCTGTTTCAGCCCTCGGCATCTCTCTCTCACCTGCTCTGCTCATCACATTATCTCTCCCTCGCTTTCCCTTTCTGCACTATGAAATTCTCATTTCATCCAGTTTGTCGTTTGGACATGGCCTATGAATTATGCATCTCTCTCTCTCTGCAGACCTCCATTTGCTAACAAGGTTTCCGTCTCTATTACCAGCGTCAGTCAGAGCCGATGTGATAAGATACGGCCTCTAACTTTATTGTTTGTTTTCTCTCCCTCCTCCTCCGTCCTGTTGTCGTGCCTCCTCTTCCCGTCTGCTCGGCCCGGAGAACGCAGAGTGGAATTTTATGGTTCTTTATGTGACGTGAGTGGAGCCGTGGTTGGTTAGGAGGCTGTGGAGAGGCGCTGATGAGAGCGCTCGTATGTTTAAATGTGTTTTTATTGAGGCTGTGGCGGCGCGAGCTCGAGCCGAGTGTTGTAATTCCCACAAGTCAACAGCTGACGAGTCGGCCTCAGCGGCTCGAGGCGGCTGTGACGCGACACTGAGCTGGAAACTCCAGACGTGTTGCAGATAAACACAGTTTTTGGGATGAATGTGTCGCGACTGTCAGCAGAATTGAAACATTTTATTCCTCTGAATGGAACAAAACACAGTTTCAGTTCTTTTGTTTTGATTTTTCTGTTTGTGTTTTTTCAGGTGGAGGTGAAGTCGAAGAAGGAAGTGTCCCTACTGGATCTGGATGACTG
This sequence comes from Lagodon rhomboides, assembly GCA_039737535.1. Classification (NCBI taxonomy): domain Eukaryota; kingdom Metazoa; phylum Chordata; class Actinopteri; order Spariformes; family Sparidae; genus Lagodon; species Lagodon rhomboides. Next base: position 46,641 of record JBBNBP010000834.1, read on the forward strand.
TGAGTTCATCTCCACTGTCGAACACTGAATGTTGTGTCCAGATATGTTCAAACTTTAGGTTCAAATGTATGTTTTATGTTGTGACGACACTGTGCCTTTGGTCTGGTTAGGTTTAGGCACAAAAAACACTTGGTTAGGGTTAGGAAAATATATTTTTCTGGATTAAAATACGTGAATCTGTCGCCGCCAACACAGCTGGAAAATGTCCCAACGTCTAGTAGTGAATATCCAACAGTTTCACACCTTATTAGGTCTTATTTAAACCTTTATTTAAACAGGGAACAGGCATTTTCTATGTAGCCCTGAATAGAATATCAGTATACAACATATTCATATATAAAAACAACACACACAAAGTGCAAATACGATGCAACAAACCACCTAAAGTCAAAGAAAACACATTGGCACTGATATTGTGAATACTGATCTGTCTGTGTTTGTCCACCACGGCTGTGCTGGGGGCGTGGCTTCAGGGCCAGGACTGTGTAGTTGTGACATCACAATGTTACAGACCTCCTGACGGATCGTTTAAAGAAGCAGTTTCTGACTTTGGGCTGTGTGGTTTAGTGTTTTTATACTTTCACACTTACAGTTCGGGACCTTTAAAGCTTCAGTGACGAGAATCTGACACAGGCTTTTTTACGTTTCTGTGTGTTTGTGTTGTTTTCAGTTTCTCCTGCGCCCACAAACGCTCCGAAGTCGTCGGTGGTGTCCTCGAGTCTGCTGTCCGACCTGGAGGGCCTCTCGCTCTCCAACGTCTCCTCCGCCATGCAGGTGAGTCCACCTGAGTGTGTGTGTGTGTGTGTGTGTGTGTGTGTGTGTGTGTGTGTGAGACACAGCGATGACATTTCCTCTGTCAGACTGTGTGTTGAGAGTCGATTGTTCCTCTCCGTCAGCGTCTGCGATGGTGAAATGAGCCTCTCTCCCTCGTGGAACATTTCTGCCTCCTACTGACCTTTTCTGCCTTCTTATATTTATAGCCGGTCAGGACGCTGCGACTGCTCCGCCTGCTTCCTGTAGCTCTTATAGTCTGTCTCTCTCCGTCTTCCACACCCTTGAACTCTATTTCTGCGTCTCATCTATAAGTCCTCCCCCTGCCTCCCTCCCCCCTCTGTCACCTTCCATCTCTCTCTGTCAGGTGTCGTCTCCCTCGTGTCTCCGCGTTGTGTATATCTGATGGTTGACCTTTCCTCGTGTGACGGCTCCTTTCTCTCCTCAGAGTGCGAGTCTGTGTGTTTTCTATCTTGTCTTCCCCCCGCGGGAGGGAAACGTCCAGACTCTCCTCTCTGCTGCTGCTGCTGCTGCTGCTGCTGCTGAGTCTGTTCTGTGTCTCAGAGCGACCCGCTGTTTGAATCAGACAATCGTAAAGATGTAGAGGAATCACACAGGTGTTTGACATGTACCTTTATTAGGAAATTCAGCTGAATCTGATTTATTTAACCATTTTGCTTTACTCATTTCCATTTTCCTTCACCTGTTCTTTGTGCACACTGCACAGATTGATCCTGTCACGTTCTGCTGGGAGGGTTTGGAGCATGTTTCTTCATCCTCTGCACAAAATGTAGTTTTAATGTTCAGAATCCAACCCAGTGAAGGGAATTAAGAGTATTTATATAGGACAAGCCAACCTGTCGACCGTAGAGGCATCTGTATTAAACAGAGTCTGTTTGTAGTTCACTTAATGATTAATCTATCTGATTCATTTAAACATCAGAAAAACACCCGTCACGCGTTCCCAAATCGCCCGCTGTTCAAAATATGACGTCAATATAACCTTCCTCAGTGTTAAAGTGTCCAAATGACTCCAAATCAAGACTTTCTAACTGAGAATATGTCTCACATAGTTTGACAGTAACCTTAATCACAGACTGTAGGTTGTAGTGATGAACCTCAGAGGGATCCTTCGTCAGCAGGTGTCATATCTGCAGAGTCGAGTTATTATATCAGAGCGATAATGAAAATGACAATATTGTACAGTAAATATTAGGCTAAAGCCAATTAGCTTAGCTTTAACATTAACACAGGGAAACAGCTAGCTAAGAAATGAAGCGTGTTAAAGATGCGTCCATATTGTAAACACAGCGTCCCTGCAGTGTCTCAGAGCGACCTGGTGTTTGAATCAGAGAATCTTAAAGATGTAGAGGAATCACACAGGTGTTTGACATGCACCTTTATTAGGAAATTCAGCTGAATCTGATTTATTTTGCTGGAAATAAATGACTCTTTTTTAATTTTTTTTAATTTTGCTTTATTCATTTCCATTTTCTTTCACCTTTCCTTTGTGCACACTGCACAGATTGATCCTGTCACGTTCTGCTGGGAGGGTTTGGAGCATGTTTGTTCCTCCTCTGCACTCTGTGTGCTGTTAAAATGTAGTTTTAATGTTCAGAGTCCAACCCAGTGAAGGGAATTAAGAGTATTTATATAGGACAAGCCAACCTGTCGAACGTAGAGGCATCTGTATTAAACAGAGTCTGTTTCATAACAAGTTAAAAGCTCCTTGTAGTTCACTTAATGATTGATATGTGGAGTTTTTTATCAGAAAAACACCAGTCACACGTTCCCAAATCGCCCGCTGTTCAAAATATGATGTCAGTATGCCTTCCTCAGTGTTAAAGTGTCCAAATGACTCCAAATCAAGACTTTCTAACTGAGAATAAGTCTCACATAGTTTGACAGTAACCTTAAACACAGACTGTAGGTTGTAGTAGTGAACCTCAGAGGAGGATCCCTCGTCAGCAGGTGTCATATCTGCAGAGTAGATAATGAAAATGACAATATTGTACAGTAAATATAAGGCTAAAGCCAATTAGCTTAGCTTTAACATTAAGCCTGGGATCAGCTAGCTAAGACATTAAGCGTGTTAAAGCTGCTGTGCATATTGTAAACTCAGCGTCACTGCAGCTGTACGGAGCTTCGTGGCGAGTTACTCTATATTCTGAGTCTGGCCGTCGGTCCCGGCCGCCTGTCAGTCAGCTTGATTGACAGCTGCTCTCAGGACAGCGTTTACGCAGCGCGAGCCTTGTTAGCCGTCTCTCCTCCTCAGGTGAAGGCCGAGCGCTGATGGAGAATAGAAATGCAGATGAGAACGGGGAACTTTTCACACACCAGCACCTGATTTTAGAGTCAATTCTATGCATAAATACATGATGGGCACCGGGATTCATAGACGAGGGTAAATAACCTCACACACACACACACACACACACACACACACACACACACACACACACACACACACACACACACACACACACACACACACACGCTGGCCTCGGTGTCATTTCTATTTCTCAGCAATCTGCCCACAGAGGCAGCGAGTCAGTCTCAGCTGAGCGCTCGGCCCTTTTAGAGAATTACTGCATGGTTATCAAAGGCATTTAGATTAACCCTGGTCACTGTCCTGACCTCCTCCTCTGCTCCTCCTCTGCTCCTCCTCCTCCTCCCCTCAGCTCTCTGCATGCTGCCGCTCTCTCTAATAACATTTTGACATTAGGATCTCTCACAAATGCCTCTTAAGCCCCCCCCCCCTCCTCCGCCCGCGGCCCGTGTGGCTCCGCCTGATAACTTTTCATTCATAATTAGCGGGCGGCGAATGGGGCTGCGTTGGGGGGAAATTGAACTGTCAGCGGCGGGGCGCGGGGCGTTTGACCCCATCACGCCCAGAGGGGGCCATCATAATTTGTTCATTTGGTGTCCATCAGGCGGGCGCCAGCTCGGCCCCGCCCCCCCCCTCGCCTCCCTCCTCACCCCGCTGACCTCGCCGTAGTGGGCGCTCGGGGTTCACGTCTAATTATGAATCAGCAGAAGGACCCCGAGCGCCACGAATATAGCAGCCGCTGCCCTCCGAACCTCCCGCTGCCACTCAAACTGCACAGATTGCCTCTTAAACAGGAAGAAATGCCCACACAGAGCGAGAGAGGCGGCGGCGCCGCGGCCGAGAGGACGGGTTGTGTTTGAATGCAGCTTTTTGTTCTTTATCAGTGTGTTTTAGTAACGACAGCACGACGAGAGGACAGAGTGTGTCTGTCTGTGTGAAGGCATTTTAGTTTGGACGGATGATCTGCTTCCATTTGTCACTCGTGTGTTTCGTTTCCGGAGGTGACGGAGGCTCCGACGGTGCTCCAGGCTGCATGTTATATACATCTAACATCGTGCACATGTGAAACTGTCACATCACAGGACATGTGATGTCAACTCACAAAGTTCTTTTTCTAATCTACAAGAGAAGTCGGTCCAACATAACATACTGTGGTCTGATTTAAAGAGTCAGTTCACCCAAAAATATAAATCCAGTCATCATCTCCTCCTCCATGTCGATATAAAGTCAGTTTCTTAGAACACAAAACATTTCTGGAACGAAAAAACAACCAAAAGAGCATCAGATGTCTCTGTACAGCTCGTCTGCTGTGATCCAAGTCTTTGCTCTGAGATCACAAACTGATCTGTAAAGATGTTATTTACTCTCTTTTTAAGCTGCAATCTTCACTGTAGCTGCGAATCTAAAAGAATCAGCAACACAATCGCTCGAATAAATGTTGACAATGTACAAAACAGATATGCTTCAGCTTCTCTTTAGGTTCAGTCCTCAGTTTTATGTTGTGACACTGAGCTCACGGTCGGGTTGGGTTTAGGTCGATGTATCCTCACACCTGAACGACTGAACAGGTAGATTATCTTCAAAAACAACATGACTGTTGAAGCGTAACAATGACGAGCACCTTTGTTGTCTGTTCGCTGTTTGGTAAGGTTTAGGAAAACACTGTGGTCTCTAAACTATTTCACAACTAAAGTTTTAGTCTACAAAATGTCAAAAAAATTGTGAAATAAAGCTCATCACCATTTCAGTAAGTAACATCTTCAAATGTATGAATTTATCCAACTAACGGTCCAAAACACATAAATAATCGATTGTTGGTAACTAATTTTCTGTCATTCGAAGTTCTGTAGTTTGATTGTTATTACTTTTTTTTGGAAAATACACATGTAACACTTTCAGTAATATTGTATCAATAAGACACTTTGATCACTGACAAGTTAAAGTCTGCACGTTGGTTTTGATCTACGAGAGGATAAAGAATCTCTTGTGATTGATACTCTAATAGTTTATTTATTTATTTCTGTGTTTAAATCTCACAGATATAAATAAATTGATTATCTGAACCGTTTTTAATCCCTGTCGGCTTTTTCACTCAGCTGAGAGCTGAAACATTCGATCGACTCAGAAGTTTTGGTTTTTAACTATTAATTCAACCAAAGCTCCCAGAAAATTTAAATCACTGATTCGCTTTATCTTCTAGGATAAAAAGTCACATGTCTTTTGTTTTTTTACTGTGGGAAGCATTTTTATTTTCATTTTTTCTCGAGAAACTAATCAGCAGATTGATCAGTGATTAAATTAGTGATTAGTTGATTAGTTTTCCTGCTGATATAAAGAAACTGTCGGCGGTTTTATTAACAATCCTTGCACAGCGCGATGAAGGACAATACTTTCTGAATAACACTCCTCTATTATTCTTAATGTTCTTTAATGGAAAATTTCAAAATTAATCATTTCAGAACAACCAATTTACGGACAAATTGGCCTAAATGAACTAACCTCTGTCTACACAGACTTCTTGTTACATTAAAGGAGTTTTCGACGGCTGTAGTAACATTTATTTAATTCAATTTGCTGTCAAGGTCTTTGTGACGCCCCTCAATTAATTGTCATCTCCTGACTGAGGGGAACAATTAGGAGCTAAAGTCAAACACATGTCCCTCTCGGTCCTCGCAGCTCCTGCAGAGCAGAGTGAAAGCCAGACGGCGTCTGAACAACAGAAATGGATTTTCAATATTCGCCCATACATCCCTGCTCCCCCCCACACTCCACTTTGTTGTAAATTGGCCGTCTTATGCACGCGGCACAAGGCTACCGGCTCCGGTTAGCCCTTTTTGAATATGTCAGCGGGATTTTCAGGTCATTTGCCAGCGAGGATGCTGGGAGCGTGGCGTCCGGGCTCCTGAAGGTGACTGGTGTCTGTGTCATCCATCACGGCAGCTTCCTTTAAGTTGATGCATAATAGAGCCTCTCAATCAACTTCCTCCCTCATTGTCAGCTCCCTCCTTCCTGTCCGGGCCCGAGAACCAGAGCCAAAGAGAAAAAACTGAGCTTCAGACTGACGGAGGAGTCAAGGTTACATCCCTCTGCTGCTCTTATTTACAGTTGAGCTGTGTAGCAGGACAGCAGGCCTGTGTGTGTCAGCCTTTAACGGTCCACTATGTCAAATTGGTGATGATAAGCAGTTTGAAGCTTCGTCCTGTTCGCCGTCCGCCGCCGCCGCCGGCCCGGGCCGAGGCAGCAGACGGGACCTTGAAGCAGGATGTGTGTGTCAGGGAGGTAAATCTCCGCCGTGATGGGGTGGCAAACATTATGGCCGGCTTTATCGACACCGACTGCTCTGACACGTCCAAAAGTGGCCCAATAAATTTGCGGGCTGGCGGCGGCGGCGGTGGCGTGACGGGCGCTTGTGAGGGCGCAGCGGCGTTACGGCACGGCGACAAATGTTTGTTTGACCTCCTTTACAGGCGCTTCAGAGACGCCGCCGCTCTGTCAGGAGGGCTGAAGGATGGAGGTGTGATCGGACTGTTTATTCTGTTCATGACTGCAGCAGGTGGATGTTTTAAATACTGGAGACATGATGATGCTCAGACGCAGACACGAGCCCTCACAGCAGATCGATATTATATCATAACGTGATACGAGACTTTAGATTTATGGTGTTGTGATTATAAGATGATGTTGGATATTGTAAGTGTCTGTTCCTGGAAAGCTTCAACTCGTAATAAAGCCTAGTTTTCTAGGGCTGCATGATTTATCTAAATATTATCCACATTTTTTAAATGGATAAGAGGAAGCTGCAGTGTTTTGATGAAGGTAAAATGTGTGAGTGTTACAATGAGCATCGAGGGAATTTCTTTAACTTTGGTACAAATGTCGACTGTGACTGAAAGATGAGCATCACTGTGACGTCACAAAACACATTTTTGGCCACAACTCAAGAATTCATACGATAATTACAATGACATTTCACACAAATGTCTAACAGGACAAAACGATGAAGTTATGTGATATCTAAGAGGTCAGAGGTTAAAGACAAACTGTGGAATTTTTCCCATCTAGTGGTTATCTCAAGGAAATTGAATCGAAAGCAACTGGATTTGGTTTTTGTCTTGAAGACGTTTCACCTCTCGGATCAATTTCCTTGAGATAACTATGACCTGGATGAATGAGAATATTCACAAGCCCATCTCGTGGTTAAATGTTATTCTGCATCCAAACGAATACTGCTCTCTAGCGCCTCGCGTTTTCAAACGTGCGTTGCAGCCTGTTGGAACTACGGCAGGCGGGATGTGTCAAGATTCAAGAAGCTGTGACAACAACACGTCTTCAAACAGCACTTCATCAAGTTTAGTTTCGGGTGATGAGGTACGTTATTTCAAACAGACTTCAAACTGCAGCTGACGAGCGCGTCTGGCTAAGCTCCTCCTCCGTTCCACAGTCACGCTGGCTCTGAGTGAAAACGCCTTTAGCCTTATCTGTACCACGTAGAGCTTTTTGTCCCTCTCACCAGCTCATCGTTTTTTATAGAGCGGAAGGACATGGAAGCCTCCGTATGAAAAACTTCCCATAAGGAATGAATGGGACGGGGTCAAAAAAGTCGCAAAATCATCGAGGTTTTTCAAACATCTCCTGCTCTGGCAGACTTTGACCTAGAGACACCATTCAAACTTTAAAATGTAGGCACAAGTCTTATCTATTTGAGTTTTATTTGAACTTTCTTTCTACGATGTTTAGTTTTTGAACGGTGACCTTTAATTGATCGTGAGTGATTTCGAAAAAATTCAGGATTTTCAATGTGTGTGTATTGCAGAATGTTCAGCGCAGCACCAACTGGCAGAGTGGGGGAGCCTGAAAAAAACTCTCCGAAAATGTTTCTTTAGATGACGATCCTAGCCACAGATTTCACACTACAATAGTGATATTTTCCAAGAACGTAGCCACACTTGTCTTCTGTCTGGCAACGTGTCCACTTTATCGGGAGGATGTACGGTTTTTGAATTATCTGCGTCTAACCGACACAAACTCCAGCAACTGCCCCATAAGCCCCAATGTTAAACGGGAAGAGGATTTTGGGAGAAAAGCAGAAACTGCCCTGCTTCTCTTCACGCCCAACTTCCTGCTTCACGTCACAATGTGTGATTCTTCCCTCAGGAGGAGAAGTGAGATTGTTGGCAGAGATCATTTTACACCAATGAGGACTTATTGATGAATGAAGACGCTGATTTGAGGGAATAAATTACTTAAAACACGACACAGTGGACCTTTAAATGCATCGTGACGTCATAGTATTCTGCAGAAAAATGCTCTTGAACCTCGCTGGTGCACGGAGACGGTTATTCTAGTTGTATCAGAATTTTATTTAAAGCTTTTAAAATCGTAACATTGTGACATTTGTTGGGTCTGAAGCACACAGGACGTCATTATACGCTGTTTTTTTTATGTGATTCTGAGGAAAACGTCTGAGACTGTCGGTCAGTAAATAAGTGAACAGGACTGTCTCAGACTTTGGAGTCCAGCTTCATGTGTTATGATAATGACCGATTTGTAACTCAGTAAATAAATCTAATCTTTAAACGTGTCTCGGTGCTGCTGCTCAGCGACAGTGAAACGTTCTCGCTGTCTGAAAGTGAGCACATTGAAACTCATCTCCGCCGCTCCTCTCGTATGTCAAACCGATTCTTCACCCTCGCAAACCGACGTGACAAGTCGAACACTTCTGAGCCGAGTCTGAACACGCTGCCACTTCGTCCGGCCTCAGTAAAACAATGTGCACTGACACTGTCGCTCTGCACTTCAGATCTGATTATCAGTCGCATTCAATTAGCTCAATTAGTGCGCGTCGTCGTTTAAGTCTGTTATTGATCACATCAGCTTTTCTTCACGTGACGCTTCGTGGTATTTCCGTCCCCTCCTCTCTGTCACTCCTCCGACTCGTGAGGCCTGATGGGTGATTTTGTTTTTATCCCTCTGAGGTGATAAATAACCGTTTTCCAGTCTCTGAACTCCGACAGTGTTATGAAACCGTCGAGGTGCTAATCAGTGCGAAGGTGTGAAGGAGGCTGAATCCTGCCTGATGTTTTGAACCAATTAGTGCTGTCACTCAGGACGGCCCGACCTCTCTGACCCGTACGGAGAATAACACGTTGTTAATAGTTGTCAGACTTCTGTGATGTTTATATACGACTCCCGTACACGAGAGGTGTTTCTTTAGCTTCTCCCTGTCATGTGAATGTTGTCACGTTTGACAGTGACCCACCTCGTCGCTCTAATGGGAGCTGACAGTCGCCACCAAGTGTGAACAATGTTCATCCGAGTAACAAGATGTTAATTTTGCGGAGAAAGAAAAAAATCCACCTCGCTTCTTCTTCTCCTCCACGTCTCTCGGAGGTAATGCAATTTCCTGCCTCTGAAAAGGTAAAAGCCCCTTGAAAGCGGCCTGTGAGCGGCGGGCCGGGCCCCGGCAGCCACTTGTGTTTCTATTCATTAGAGGTTGTTTTTATTCCGCCGGGTTCGAGCGAGCATCCAGCCCATCTCCACCTAACCGGCCTGATTGAGGACATTTCTTAAATGGGCTCCTCTTTACCCTACAGAGTTAATGAAGGGAGGGCTGGCGGGGTGTCATCAGCCAACCCTCGCTCCCAGAAGTGCTGCTCTCTGCAGGCTGATTGGCCGCGCTGAATTGCATGAATATAGGTGATGAAAAGAGCGGAGCTTCTTGTATTAATCTGTCCTCTTGTGTGGATGCATTTGCGGCGTAATGCACGAGGCGTCCCTGGATGTTGATGTGCAGAGCTTTATGCTTCTGGGCCAAATGTTCTGTGTGCACTGTTTTTCTCATCTTCCCTCTCTGCGTCTGCTCTCAGGCTTTTGTTTCCTGCGGCTCCTCGATTCAGCCCAGACCGCTGTTCATTTCTCTCATAATCAACAACTTTGATTTATTTTCTTTCTGTGTTTGCACAAAACTTCTGTACAATAAACCCGCTCAGATTCAGAGATTGTGGAGGTTTTTGCTTCATGTGTCCCTCCAGGTCACCACTCCATCCTTCGGCCCCGTGAAAACCTACGAGCTGCTTCACCACATGACGGGAAAAGGTCTGTCGGCCAAGTACCATTTCCCCCGGCAGCCCTGCTTGTACCAGCCCAGCATGGTGGCTGTGCAGGTCATCCTGACCAACGGCTCCGACCACAGCCTGGAGGAGATCCATATAGGAGACCGGAGCCCAGCGAGCCTCAACATCCACTGCTTCAACACCATCGGTGAGTCTAACAGAACTTCCATCAACATGTTTCTACTGCTGTTTCTCCACCAACAGTACCAGCTCGCCTCGACTCAGCTCGCCTTTTTTGCGTTCCCATTACTGAAATCTGGTACCTGGTACCTGCTAAAGTGGAGCTTTTTTAGTATCACCTCCGTATAAGTTCCAACCGAGCTGAGCTGATACTTCTGTGTGACGTAAGCTGGCAGCCGGCCACTGATTGGACAGAGAGCGACGCCACTTGATGACTCGTGACGAGCGCGACGTCCGAGCCTGACACCCGCTACCTTTAAAAACTAGCATCTGCGTTCAGTCAACATAGCGATTACATGGAAGGAACAACGCGCAGGAACACGGCGTGGACCGTGGCAGAGGTGGAGACGCTCCTGAGTGTTGTCGCTGAAGACGCATCCAGAACGAGCTCGATGGTGCAACAGGAAATGAAAAGGTGGACGTGTTTTGCGTAGCCCACAGCTAGCCCTGTTTATGTGTCGCGTGGATAAGTACGTCACTGATGACGACCCGCCCACGTCTGATGACGACCCGCCCACGTCGATGACGACCCGCCCACGTTGATGACGACCCGCCCACATTGAAGACGACCCTCCGACGTTCGATGACGACCCGCCCACGTCTGATGACGACCCGCCCACGTTGATGACGACCCGCCCACGTTGAAGACGACCCGCCCACGTTGATGACGACCCTCCGACGTTGAAGACGACCCTCCGACGTTGAAGACGACCTCCGACGTTGATGACGACCCTTCGACGTTGAAGACGACCCGCCCACGTTGATGACGACCCTCCGACGTTGAAGACGACCCGCCCACGTTGATGACGACCCTCCGACGTTGATGACGACCCGCCCATGTTGAAGAGAAACTAATTCTAGATGGAAACGCGTCTGAAACCAAACCAAGTAGAGCCACGCTGAGCCGAGGCGAGCTTGTACTGTCGGTGGAAAAACGGCTTAAGAAGTATCTGCCTCAATTTCACAAAGAAGTTCTAACTATTCTTACTGTTGACTGCTGACTGGAGTTGAAGGGGAAATGGACTGAACATAACCTTAAAGAGAGGAGAGAGAGAACCAGAACCAGAGTCTCTGCTGAGTGCTGACTTCACTCAGAGGCTGTTGCATGCTAACGTTAGCTCACGGCTAGTGTGCGGTGAAGTGATCTGGCTGTTTGGGTGAATTAAACCATTAAAACATCCAACATTACCGGTGAAAATCTGTCTGATGTCCACAGACGAGGTTAATAAATTCTTCCTTCCTCTCTCTCCTGGAAGATAAAGTGACCAAACGAAACACACCGTTACCTCAAGAAAACTTAGGATTTCACTTTGTTATATATTTTGTTGAGTCACACTGACCCTTTCCAACAATGTTCAAGTTGCTTTTATACATTTAAATCCAGAAATACAACATATTATGTCTTTAAGAAGCTGGAACCAGCAAATTTACATCACTTAATTAAAAAAAGAGTATGTGGTCTTGTGTTTTATCCCGTTCACGGCGTCTTCAGCTCTACATATACTCAGATTGTTTCTCAGACAGATATTAAATGATCGGTGTGTTATCAGGAACCATTAGGCCTGTATTTTGCGTTGGGCCTCGTCCCGTTCCTCCGGCCTGAAGCAGCCGATATCACTGCAGCTGATCTCTGTTCATTAGCATCGATCAGGACAAACACACAGACACATCTCCATATTTCTTGTCACACTGTTGTATGATCGCTGCACTCGGTGTGAAATAACAACGCTGCTCCCTCAACACTTTGTTTCTCTCACACACACACACACACACACACACACACACACACACACACACACACACACACACACACTCGGAGGCGTGGTGTGCGGTGGAGCACGTTAAAACTGTCGATTGCGGCGGATTGATCGGGCATTGAAGGAACTCGAGCAGCCAAACAGTGGGTAATGTGGATCGATGGAGGCTGGACACTGTGAGCTGCTGCTGCAGTCGCTGTGGAGAAGCTGCAGAGGAGGAACACGGACGAAGCAGCTTTACGTAAAAGCTGCTGTGTTATAATACATGACAGCGTTTGGATTTAATAAGTATTACTGCACGTCGCCTCTAAAAGCAGCGTTACTTTCCATCGTGCTCTTCTTCACATCATAGCAGTTTAATATGAAAACGTATTCTGGTCACCAGCATGTTCCTAAATCACTTCACATCTTTCTCCTTAATTCATTAATAACAACTAGATACTGACATGTCCTTTTAAACAAGTAGCTCTGTGAGTTTGATGTGATTCATATTACAGGATGGGTTTTATGCTTTGTGTCTGCTGTGCATCACATGTCGTTTTCACGCAGCAGCTCTCAGACAGGACGAACGTCACGGACATGACATGACTCCGTCTCTCTGAGCTGGACAGCAAATGCCGTTTTTCCACCGACAGTACCAGCTCGCCTCGCCTCGACTCAGCTCGCCTTTTTTGCGTTCCCATTACTGAAATCTGGTACCTGGTACCTGCTAAAGTGGAGCTTTTTAGTATCACCTCCGTATAAGTTCCAACCGAGCTGAGCTGATACTTCTGTGTGACGTAAGCTGGCAGCCGGCCACTGATTGGACAGAGAGCGACGCCACTTGACGACTCATGACGAGCGCGACGTCCGAGCCTGACGCCCGCTACCTTTAAAAACTAGCATCTGCGTTCAGTCAACATAGCGATTACATGGAAGGAACAACGCGCAGGAACACGGCGTGGACCGTGGCAGAGGTGGAGACGCTCCTGAGTGTTGTCGCTGAAGACGCATCCAGAACGAGCTCGATGGTGCGACAGGAAATGAAAAGGTGGACGTGTTTTGCGTCGCCCACAGCTAGCCCTGTTTATGTGTCGCGTGGATAAGTACGTACTGATGACGACCCGCCCACGTTGATGACGACCCGCCCACGTCGATGACGACCCGCCCGCGTTGATGACGACCCGCCCCGCGTCGATGGCGACCCGCCCAGCGTTCGATGACGACCCCGCCCGCGTCGATGACGACCCGCCCGCGTTGAAGACGACCCGCCCGCGTCGTGACGACCCGCCCGCGTTGATGACGACCCGCCCGCGTTGATGACGACCCGCCCAGCGTCGATGACGACCCGCCCGCGTTGATGACGACCCGCCCAGCGTTGATGGCGACCCGCCCGCGTTGATGACGACCCGCCCACGTTGAAGAGATACTAATTCTAGATGGAAACGCAACGCGTCTGAAACCAAACCAAGTAGAGCCACGCTGAGCCGAGGCGAGCTGGTACTGTTGGTGGGAAAACGGTCGTTAACTGCTGTGAGGCTGAAGTGACACGGTGTCGTGTCTCGCCTAGTTCATAAAATCCAACCCTGAGATGTCGACTTTCAAAAGACTCGCTGTCGATCTCTAACCTGACTCTCGCCAGATGAATTTGGTTCCGCCTCGCTCCACTCATCCATCTGGGATCGCTCCATTGGAGATGTGTTTCAAAAATCCTTGCATGTGATTGGATAAACCACTTGTCTGTCATCTTTACTGACGTGCTACTTCAACCACTCACATCGAAACCAACCTGTGACGTCGATGAGAGCGACGTTCTTTTAACGAAAACATATTGGGTAGATTGGACGACACAGATGAAACAGCAGCATCAATGTTGACGCTTGCTTCCTCGATGCGAGCCGCCATTGTTGTCTGAATCAAAACAGTCGCTTCTCCGCTACGTCACATCTATGAAACTCCCGCCCGGCGGTCCTGATTGGCTCGACCTGAAAATCTGGTGCTGAAATCCCTCCCAACGGGAGCGATCCCAGATGGATGTGAGTGGAGCGAGGCGGAACGAAATGCATCTGGCGAGAGTCAGGTTAGTAGATCTCTGCCTCCCTCTGAGAAATGTACAAAACAAGTAACGCAGCCTGATGTTCACCAGCAATTAAATACGAGAGAGCGAGCAGAACTTTACAGCTTTATTGTCCAGCCGAGGCCAGAAACTCAACAATCAACACGATCGATTATTGAATCTGGTCTCTCAATTTCTTGTCAGATAGAATTCTGATAGTTTATCTCATGCAGAGGACCAACGAAAGGTAAAAGCAGAAGATGGCGGTCGGAGGAGGTGTGCAGGCGGATTGTAAGTGAGTCCATGATGGCTCTGTTTTCAGAGGTTTCCTCTGGAGTCTCTCCGTCTGTGGAAAGAGTTATACAGAACAACAGCCTGCTCCACCGAGAGACCGGGGGAGAGGGAGGATGTTTCTGTCTGTCTGTGTTCTTCTCATCCTTAACCTCCCTCCTCCTCCTCCTCCTCCTCCTCCTCCTCCTCCTCCTCCTCCTCCTCCTCCTCCTCCTCCTCCTCCTCCTCCTCCAGACTCTCTCTTCAGCAGTTTTTGGCTCTACTCTAACTCTCGTCTCTCTCGTCTCCGTCGGCCCGTCTCCTGACGCTGACGCTCTCTCTGACAGCCCTGTTGTTTCGTAGATATGCTAGTCCTTCATGTGTGTTTTTTTTTTCTCCCCGCGGCTCGAGGTGTGTGTGGTGAGATTGAAGGATAGATTTCTCACACACGGTGGCCTTGCTTTGTGAAGTAGAAAACACAAGTGGTGTGGATGCCTGTCTGTTCCACTCTGCTGCTGCCCTCCTCCTCCTCCTCCTCCTCCTCCTCCTCCTCCTCCATCCTTCTCCACACTGTGCCCTTGTCACTCACTCCTCCCTCTCCTCCTCAGAGCGTCTGGAGCCGGAGGCCTCGGTGACGGTTTCCATGGGTGTCGACTTCAGCGACTCGACACAAGCGGCCAACTTCCAGCTGTGGTGAGACGTCCTGACATATTTCTCTCTCTCAGACCTTCAGCTGTACGTCTCTCTCACCTTCCCTTTTCCTCCCTCAACTCTTCTCTTACCTTTTCTCGCTCGTTCTTTGTTAATTCTCCTTTTCCGAGCCGCTCTGTGCCGGCGCTCCCAGGTGAGACATCAGCCGCGATTGATCCCACTTCACTGGGATAACAATTATTCCTCCAGTAATCAGCCCCGGCCCAAATCAACCCGCAGAATGCCATCGGCACCGCCGCTCGGCCGATCGATAACCTTATCAGAAAATCTGTTCGGGATGGGGGGGGAATCAATCGGGCCCAAAATGCCATTCACAGATCGTGATCCGCAAGGCAATCAGAGGAGAAGCGTTTAATACGCCGACACAACACGCGACACGAGTCCTCGTGTGTTCGATCACATCCAGACGACTTTAAATCACCGAGCAGAAAAGATTCAGCAGCAACGTGTGATTTAACAGACTTAAAGGAGCAGTTCACACAAAAATATACATCCAGTCATCATGCTTGTGAATATTCTCATTCATCCAGGTCAGAGTTATCTCAAGGAAATTGAATCGAATGCAACTGGATTTGGTTTTTGTCTTGAAGACGTTTCACCTCTCGTCCGAGAGGTGAAACGTCTTCAAGACAAAAACCAAATCCAGTTGCATTCGATTCAATTCTCTGGTTTTCTGTGTCTGTTTTCTTTTATTGTGTTTGTTGGAGCTCCTGGAAACAAGTCATCTTCCTCTCGTTGTTGTTTTTCTCGCTCAGCACCAAGGAGGACCGGTTCAGTGTGTCCATCCAGCCGGCGGTCGGAGAGCTGCTGATGCCCAGCACCATGACGGAGGAGGACTTCAGCAAGCAGCAAGGTGACTCAGATTCACATCAGAGTTTGCAAACGTAAGCTGAGAACACATTCAGATCGAGTGCTGGATGGTTTGTTACACACAGAAGCGTCTGGAAACTGTTTGGGAAAGAGCCGGGTCTTAATAAAACAGAAATACTCAGCAGGTGATTGGACGAATCATCTGTCTGTCAGCATCTATCACCGCTAACTTCAGCTAATCAAACTCTTCCTGAAGTCAGCTGGAAGAGAGAAGAAAAGCCGTCAGTGTCGTTCTCTGCTCCTCTCTGATGAAACTAACTCTCCCGTTCTGATAGAACCGACGCTATCGCAGCTACGCTAACGGCTGGTACAGATGTACGTTTCAGATATATAAACATATATTCAGAATCGACAACTTCCTTTAACTTAAATGTTCAGTGTTAGGATGCTGTGCTTGAAGTCTGGTTAGGTTAGGGCATAAAAAACAAATGTAATGTTTCGGCTTCTGTCGCCACAAACACGGCTGGAAAATATCCTCAAGTCTCCTCTAAAAATCCTCCTCCTCCCCCGACACTCAAATCAGAACACATACATGAATCGTAAGTGATAAATAAATGTCAGTATGAGACGCACAAACGTGAACGTATCTGTGTATCTGTGGTTTGCAGAAGCGTACGACCACGATTCACACTAACGTAGATATTTTACTGCTAAAACTTGTCCACTCGTCTCTGATCGATGTGCTTTACCTCACTCCAGAGTTAGGATGAGAGACAGGGAGACAGGAAGAGAGACAGACAGAGAGAGAGACAGACAGAGAGACAGGAAGAGAGACAGAGAGAGAGAGACAGACAGGGAGACAGGAAGAGAGACAGGAAGGGAGACAGACAGGTAGGGAGGAAGAGAGACAGGGAGACAGGAAGAGAGAGACAGACAGGTAGGGAGGAAGAGAGACAGGGAGACAGGAAGAGAGAGACAGAGAGGTAGGGAGGAAGACAGACAGGAAGAGAGACAGGAAGAGAGACAGACAGAGAGACAGACAGGGAGACAGACAGAGAGACAGACAGAGAGACAGGAAGAGAGACAGACAGAGAGACAGGAAGAAAGACAGACAGACAGGGAGACAGGAAGAGAGACAGGAAGGGAGACAGGAAGAGAGACAGACAGAAGGGAGACAGGAAGAGAGACAGACAGAGAGACAGACAGACAGAGAGACAGACAGGATGACAGAGAGACAGGATGACAGAGAGAGAGAGACAGACAGGGAGACAGGAAGAGAGACAGAGAGAGAGAGAGACAGAGAGGTAGGGAGGAAGACAGGCAGGAAGAGAGACAGAAAGAGAGACAGAGAGACAGACAGACAGAGAGACAGGAAGAGAGACAGACAGAGAGACAGGAAGAGAGACAGAAAGGGAGACAGGAAGAGAGAGAGAGAGAGACAGACAGGAAGACAGGAAGAGAGACAGACAGAGAGACAGGAAGAGAGACAGAGAGACAGAGAGAGACAGACAGGGAGACAGGAAGAGAGACAGACCGGGAGACAGGAAGAGAGACAGGAAGACAGAGAGAGAGAGAGAGAGAAGAGACAGGGAGACAGGAAGAGAGACAGACAGGAAGACAGGAAGAGAGACAGACAGAGAGACAGGAAGACAGACAGGAAGATTTACAGAAGAAAGAAAGGAAAGAAGAAGAATGAAAACATCACCGAGGCTCATTAATGTGTTTTTGGACAACAGAGGATCAGAAGAAGAACAAATATGATCCTCTGTTAAAATCTCTTTTTCTGGGAATGTAAAATGTGAGAACAATCCTTTAAAGGTGATTTAACTGTGAGAGTCTAAAACCCACGATACGAGTGTAGAAGTGAACAAACAGCTCGTCATTAGGACTCACTTCCTGCCTCCTGAAGCTGAAGCACTTACTGTCTGCAGCACACACACACACACACACACACACACACACACACACACACACACACACACAGCTGCAGACTCATATCTGAGCCATCAGCTGCTCTTAAGTGCCGCTAAATGCTGCTGCTGCCTTAATTAATCTTCATTCAGTGTGTTTTGAGCTCGGCTGAATACAACCTGCACTCAGACGCACAAAGAGTCGAACAAGTCGCTCTACTGGACCTTTTTCTCCTCGGCCAAATTGCTGCTTTATACCATCGAGTGAAGTTAATTAATTCTTCCAGTCAACAGGTTTTCATTGTGTTTGCCTTTAAGACCTCTTTTATTTCTGCTTAACTTGTGCATATTTATCTCCATTCTGCCTGCAGAGCCCTTTGCTCATCGCTAAGTGCACATGAACTCTGCCGCCAGCTAAGAGACGCTTTTTAAAGATTCTGCATTATTGAAGAAGGAACCTTTTTTTAATGTTTAGTTCCCGTCAGAATCTGTTTTATCTTCTTGACAGTCCTGACACCAGGTCTTTAGATACTCAGTGAGGTAAAGGACATTTTAGATGATAGAATTATAGTTTTAGAGTATTTATTTTATTTTGTTTTAGCAGGAAAGACACTGAGAACAAATTCGTATTTCAACGATGCCAGGCGAAGAGCCAGAAGAGACGAACAAACCAACAAAAACTAAAGACAAACAACTAAGAAGAGAAGAAGAACTCAACAAAATTAAAACATTCACAAGTATCATTTAAATAAAATCCATAAGTTGCCCTTAAAGGAATAATTTGTGAGATGTGACCAGAGTTTAAACATTCAGAAAATGAACTTACATCATCTGTAGTATCTGTAGATCTACAGCTTAAGTTAGCATGCTAATTAGTAGCATCAGCTGGGAGTCTACAGAAGAGACGATAATGAGCAGCAGTTAGCGGTTCTGCTGCCCTCTTTAGTTTTGGAGCTGCCTTCAGTATTTGGTCATTTCTTACAAATTACACCTTAAAGAACAATTTAAAACAAAACAGACAAAAACATAAAACAAGACAAAGATGAGTGACGAGTTTATCACATCAAAGAGGATTTAAACATGTAAGAATATCCTTAAATAGGTCCTTAAAACCAGAGACACTCTCTCTTCTCTCTGACAGCGAGTCGAGACGCAGATATAATCTATAAACGCCTGATCTAAAGATTTAAAAAACAGTTTTTCACTGACTTAAATAGGACTGAATGAGCATAAACCAGCGTTTGTTTGGACGAAGGCCTTATACAGAAGGTGTGGTGTGTTTTGAAGGAAGTATTGGTAGTAAATCAGACAGCAGAGTGATGAATCGTGTCCCTGTAATCAATCAATGGACGAGTGATCATTCAAACGAGCGTGTGTCTGAGATGGTTCCAGTGTTCGAGTCAGAACCACAGTAGAAACAGAATTTACCTTTTTTCTGGGTCGCGGTCTGACGGCTGAACGCTTCCTGCCTCCTCTCAGGTAAACTCCTGGGCATGAACGAGACCTCGGCAACCGTCACCATGGCAACAGCAAACGCGTCCAGCCAGGCCATCGGCAAGCAGGTCCTGTCTGTCGCCAACGTCGGGGTGGTGTCATCGAGCCAGAACAACATCCACAGGTGAGTTCACCTCCGCTGCTCGCTCACACCTGATGTCCAGCCCGATGTTGTTTAGACGTGTACGGTACTTTTCTGTTATCCTGCTGACAAACTAACACACGAAACGATGGACTCCTCGGTCGAGGTAATTCATTTATTTTACTGTACATACATGTAAATACAGAACATGTATAAATTTACTTTACCTGAAATATTTCTTTAAGCCCGTTTATTGTCAGAAAAGTACTTTTGATTCTTACATTTAATATCTACGGAAGCTTATTGCATTCACTTGATACATTTTTTTTTGGTTTGTTTTATTGAGTAATTATTTCTGTTTTTCTGAGTAATTTTTTTCCTGAGTTTACAGAGCATTTGAAGATCCATTCATTCACTGAGAGCTCGACTTCATGGTTACAAACATGACCGACTTGTTCAGTTTAATCAAGTTTTACTTTGATCTGGGTTTAAGACACTGGGAGATAGTCCTGTCTTTAACTCATATAGATGGTATTATATATTATATAATATTATATATGTGCGGGCAGGAGTCACCATAGGTCCACGACATGGTCCACGGGAGAACGGGAGTCTGTTACAGGTTGCGGGAGTTCGAAGTATCTCGATATTTTTAGAAAAAGAATTACTCCGAAAAACAGAAGAAAAAAAATTAAATCATTAAAATTAAGGTAAGGCATGTAATTAGTTACACAGAGAGTTGAAGGCATGTATGAAAAAAAATTACTCCGAAAAACAGACGAAAAAAAATTACTCAGAAAAACAAATAATTATTCAAAAAAAAAGAAAAAAAATTAATTACTCAGAAAAACAGAAATAATTATTCCAAAAAACTGACAAAAAAATAAATTACTCAGAAAAACAGAAATAATTATTCCAAAAAACAGACAAAAAATAAATTACTCAGAAAAACAGAAATAATTATTCAAAAAAAACAGACAAAAAATAAATTACTCAGAAAAACAGAAATAATTATTCAAAAAAACAGACAAAAAATAAATTACTCTGAAAAACAGAAAATAAATTACTCAGAAAAACAGAAATAATTACTCAGTAAAACAAACCAAAAAATAAATTTATCAAGTGAATGCAATACGCTTCAGTAAATATCAGATACTTTCAGAGTTTTCAGTCATATTTTAACACCATATCTTTATTTTTTTAAGTCAAATTTTAGTTTTTGGTACTTTTATAACTATGAATGCGCTCGAGGACACAGAAATAATCCCATCCTGAAACCTCTCTGACTCACATTCATATCAGTTCTGAGTCTGTTTGTTCCGTCTAAGACAAAATGAATGTGCCGGTTACGATTGTGTTTTAGGTGGAGATTAGTTAAACAGTGTGTGTGTGTGTGTGTGTGTGTGTGTGTGTGTGTGTGTGTGTGTGTGTGTGTGTCCCCAGCAGCCACACACACACACACACACACATGCCAGGGGAATGCCCTGAGAAGCCTGCCTGTGTAATTGGTGTACACAGAGTGTGCTAATGAGCTTCCTCCTCTGTCACGCACACCCGAACACCTGATAGATAATTACACCTCCCTCTCTCCCTCTGTTTCCTGCTCCGTCTCTCCTTCACTTCGTCTCCGCACCCCCATCTGTCTCTCCCTCCACGCCGCCGTCTCTCCTTCACTTCCTCTTTGTCTTTCACTCCATCCCTCTGCGCCGTGCTCCTCCGTCCTCCTCCTCCTCCTCCTCCGTCCTCCTCCTCCTCCTCCTCCGTTCTTTTGTTACCTCGCTCTGCAGACGTCTCCTCGGCTCAGGTGATCTTTTTTTTTTGGGATGGAGGGGAAAATGTAGGAGACGGTGGATCAGTGAGGGACGGTGAGACGGCAGCACAAGGGCACCGAGAGTGGAAGGAGTGAGTGGAAATCAATGTGAGCTCTGCGTCCAATCAGCTCATACTTCATTCAGAATAACCAATCACTCAGACGACGCCCTGCTATCAATCTCTCTGCTGCTAAACAGGACGACAGTCTCCCAATGTTGCCCCGTGGTCATATCATAATGAAGACACCCTCCTCCATGTTGTCCGCCGGTGTCCTCATGATGAGCACGCTGTCCTCAGGAGGTCCATTTATAAGAGATGATGAGGTTCCTCGCTGACAAAACCCTCAGTCGTTGTCTCCTCGAACAGAAAACAAGCAGGTGTGACAGGTGTGTTTCTGAGGAAACGTCTCAGAGAGAGCAGGACTTGATGCTTGTGTGTTTAGGCCGTTTAAACAGGCAACAGCGAAGTAAATACTGATGAAACAAAAAAGCACATCCCCCGGTCACCATCCTCAGGTAACAGTGGAAGCGACCGGAATAACTGTGGAAACACGAAGGTGAAGAAGGCGAAGAAGGTGACGGTCACTGGATGGAGACGCTCCGATGTTGTGTCAGAGTCTGTTTCCTCTCACCACCGCGACCTGAGACGCTTCAAAACCACCGTTCTCTCTGCTCGAGGTGGAGTCAGTTATTCACGATACGTAGATAACGACAGCACGATACGGCGACTCTGCGATACCTCATTTAACGATTCGTGATATCTGTCGAACTGAAGAAGACAAAATACCACTGAAGAGGCAAAGGAAGTGTTTTTATGTGAGTGTTGAGGTTGAACTGAGGAGAGAAGCTGCATTGAAACAGATTCTACTTTGTCACACCGTCGTATCACAGTTACCGTATTTCACCAGTTAATAGCCCGGGCGTTTAAAAGAAGCAGGTGGCTCTTCGCTGCAGGCCTTTATTTATTTCTCCACAGACCTGCACCAGGCCATTATTGTGATGACAGCTGTATTTCACAGCTCCAAGCTTAAACGGAGCGTCATACTTTTTATTTTTCTTCCTTCTTACGTTATCATTTATGTCCATTTGCTGTCCGTCCTCCTCCGTGTTGACCTGTCCTCCGCTGTGTGAAGGTGGGGCGTTAAACTCGTCGTTCTCTCTGACACTTCCTGTTTTCTGTCACAATAAGAGTCAGTCGGTCATCTAAGATTACGGTACACCCTTTTCTAATGTTAGCTACTTCTCTTATTTTGACAGAAAACGGAAGTGCCGAACTGTTTACTTCTGCAAAAATAATGCAAATAATCGCCCCGGCGGTTATTCGGGTGCTGACCCCAGGCGTTTAAAAGAACCAGGCGGCTATTAATTGGTGAAATATGGTATTCATTTTGAATAACCACTTATAAACACATAACCTGACTGCCTCTCATCCTGCACACAGCTGTGTTTAAAAAGATAAAACACAAGTCGTCTCTTTCTTACATCAGGTGGGTGTCATGGCGCTTTTCCTCCACAGGGGGCGCCAGAATCAACACAGAATGAAAACAACACGTCGGAGCTTTAACTGACTCAATTATTGTGTTGTTATTAGCTGATTGACGTAAAGTTATCTGCACTAATTTAATAGTTATTTATTTGATCATTTAAGTCATTTTAAAAGCAAAAACAAATCAGATTCTCAGGTGAGAAAATCAGTTGCAGTTAATTGATCTGAACATTACGTTGGACTCTGTTTACCATCAGGCATCAACAGGAACATAATATTTAGTTGCAGCTTTGTTTGTTTTGTTTGGAAACAGCTTCATTTTCCATTTGACATCCAATTTAAAACAGTTGAACATTAATCACACTGTACGTCTGTGTTTACTGCTCATCGTCTCCACAGCAGTAACTATAACTAGCAATTAGTTCTATTATTATGTCTTTTATTTTTACAATTAATTTCACAAAACAGGTTCTAAGAGTCAAAGATCATGTCAATAATTTAAAGATCTCAAAAATATCAAATTTATTACGTTAAAAAATATACCAACAAAATATACCAAGGTGTTTTTTTTATTGTAATAAGTAAAAAAAATAATCTCCGAGTGACAAAGATTTCTTTAAGACAGATTTGATGTTCAAAACGTTTCCCTGCATCTCACTGAAATGTTAGAAGATTGTGTCTTGTATAAATTCGACGCATGTGATCGGTGAGATTTTGGGTTTTTTCAGTTTATTCGAGGAGCAGAAATCAGAGACTGTTTGGCCTCTTTAATGTTGATCTCATGATCATTTCAGTGATTATAATCCTGGTGTAAACTTGTGAATATTCTCATTCATCCAGGTCATAGTTATCTCAAGGAAACTGAATCGAATGCAACTGGATTTGGTTTTTGTCTTGAAGACGTTTCACCTCTCGATGAGAGGTGAAACGTCTTCAAGACAAAAACCAAATCCAGTTGCATTCGATTCAATTTCAGTGATTATAATCCTGGTGTGTGTTTCTGTGTGTTTCTGCTCTACATGCTTTGAATAACACACACACACGGAGCAGAGCGATCGATGTGATCGGATGCTCCCACTGAGAGCTGATTGTGGAGGTCACTTGGTATTAAACGTGACGTGAGGTGACCTCCATCCTCGCAGCCGTCTCCGTCTCCTCCGATCTCCCCGGAGAGAAGCTCCTCTGATCCGGCTGCAATCTCACGGACGGCTCTGAAGCACGGACGGCTTCGGTTTTAATACGAAGCCTGAGAGCGAGAGGCGATGAGCTGCACTCCCCTCGTTCACCAGCAGGGTGCAGCACTGCTTTTCACAACCCGGCGTCGGGCGAGGAGGAGGAGGAGGAGGAGGAGGAGGAGGAGGGGGGACGCCACTGAAACACAGAAATTGATTGCTGGAAAGGAGGATGGCAATAAATCAAGCAGGAAAGCAAATGTAGAAAACGCTGTTCTTGTTTATGTCTAAACAGGCGGAATAGAATAAATGTGCTCTATTTTTCAGTCCGTTTGAAAGCAGATTTGATCGAGTCGTGCACGCATTGCCAATCGCTCTGCTTACAGCCTAATTGTCAAAAGAGGAAAAAAAAACTGGAGGCTTTGATTTATAAGCTTTGCTTTCTCTTTGCTTTACACTCTGATATAATTAGATCATGTTCCTCTAAACACCGAATTCTCCGTTCTTCACTGGATTCTTGTTCCTATTTCACATTTAATTGGCTGTCATTTATAACCCGGCTAATTAGACGTCTGCTCTCTGCTGATGATCCATCTTCAGAGGAACAGTTGTGATACGAGTGGTCGTGTTTGCATGTTTGAGCAGCTCGAGTCCTCGTCGAGTCAGATTCTCCGTCCGTTCTGCGTCCGTATGGCCGAGCTCTGGAGATGTGTGGACGGGTCCTGCTTCTAATCGGGGCTAATAGTTCTGGCCATCTGCCTGGTCTGAGTCTGCTCGCTGACCACTCAGCTGAAGGACACTCGTCCACTCGGCCTGGACACAGTCGCAGCCGCTGCACGTTCGGTCTTATAATCGTCACGCTGCATCACGTCGATTTAAGATTCGGGGGCCTCGTGTGGGTTAAGTCCTGCAGAATCCTCCGTCCTCTCTGCACGAGGGCGAATGTAAAGGTGAAGCCCATCTTGTGTTTGCAGTGGCAGGGTGGAGGTGGAGGTGGAGGTGGAGGTGGAGGGAGGCAGATGGCACACACAGCCTCTCTGCACTGAGGAGAATGGCAGATAATTGGAGAGCGATGCTTCGCCGCAGCCCTGCCGATCGATGCCAATCCTCCCGCTCTGAGTCCAGGGGTTATGCTTTGCTTTTCTTTCCATACGCTGCAATTAATCCAGCGTTTAGCCCGCTGCGAGACGAGTGCAGGGGAATACCAATGACCCGTTTAAGGCCCGCTTGTCCTTAATCTTCCCCTCCTGGTAGCTAAAAATGCTCTGATGTCGTGTCGGGGCTGCTGTGATGCCGACCGGCTCCGAGTGAGAATATTCAAAGCGCTCGGAAATCAAACACAATCACAACAACACGCTCCTGTTTCTGATTACCACTCGTGAACAAAGGCCCACGGCAGCGTCTCCTGAGGGGGGTGAAGCAGCCTCAGGGTGTGTTAACTGGCTGAGTAAATGATAGATTTATATCCTAAATCCATTAGCAGAGCCTGCAGGGACCACACAGACTCTGACGGGAGGCCGAGCAGCACCTTCTCAGGTTTCATCACCGAACACAGAACATTATTCTAATTTTTATTGTTGGTTTCCTTTTTACAGAGGAGGACGGTATTTTTTATTTTTTTAAACAAGCTCAGACGGCAGAATAAAAATGTTTGCAATTCAGACGTTCGCTGCACATCCGTCAGTGTCGACATTCCAACGATACGTAACGTCTCACGTTCACACAGTCAGAGGAGAGGTTTTTAATATTTACAGTATTAATGAAGTAATAATGCAAACTCAGAAATATGTATTTTATCCGTAGCTGGAATGGTGGCAGGGTCCGCCACCAACACTGTAAACTGCATTGTCCTTTAAGGATGAAAACAAAGAGAGTTTATTTATTTAGTTCGTTAGGCCAATGAAGATCTTATCTGCAGATGAATAATCCATATACACATTTTGTAAACAACAGCAACTTTAAACTGATGTAAGAAACGTTCCGATGTGTCGACGTCTGTTCCCACTCAGATTATATCAGAGTCGTGTTTCCTGTAACTCTGAATAAAAACAGGCAACACTGAAGTTAACTCCACTGTTTTCATCAGTTCTTATCGATGTGTAAATGTAAATATTCAATCATAAATATTTCAAATTGATTTAAAAATTGAACATTTATTTATTGTAAATGATCTCGTAGGGATCGACTGCTCTTCATTTGTGAGCCTGAAATCACTGAATGTCTTTAACGAGACATTTTACAGCCGCGTTTGTGGAGACAGAAGCAGATATTTTAAGACAAAACATGATCTTTTTCTGACCCTGACCAGGTGGTTTTTATACTTAAACCTGACCAGACGTCAAGCAGAGAACTCAGCCTGAAGACGTGTGAAGTTTCAACACGTCTGTGGTTTGCAGAAATTTATTCTGGTGTTTTATCCAGTTTTCATGTCACACAATAAAAAAACAGATGTCTGAAACGCATCAGTCTGTTTCAACATGTGCAGAAGAACTTCACAGAGTCAAATGAACATAAATAATGTTTAAACCTGACTAAAAAACACAGAACTGAAACTGATACCAGCCTTTTGTTGTCTGAAGGTTGAAACATCCTGAACTGAGACACTCGGATTGAAACACAACCTCTGAATTATTTACAGAAGCAGTCGGTGTTTTTGGAGAGAAACAGTCCTCTGGCTTGTGTTTCCTGCTGAAGTGGCTAATATTTTAATTAAGGCGGAGGAGGACTGTCTCTCTCCTCCTGAGGGCTGCTGATAAACTCCCTCTCCTCTGTTGATGGTAATTTAGCAGCTCCCCAGAGACGCAGGCAGACTCTCACTGTTCTGCAGCCATTGTGAGCGCACGTCCTCCCTCCCGTCTTTAACGTGTGCGTGCTAATTGGTGGACGTGCTGGTCGCTGCTGCCTCGCCGCACGCCGCCGCCGTGCAGAGGCCGTCCTGCGGGGGCCCTTCACGGCCTCAGTCAGGCCTAAGTGGGCTCTTTGTGGCTGTTTGTCAGGCCTAAGCGGGCGGCCGCGGGGGGTCTTTGTTGCGGGGATGTCGTGCTAAATGGAGGCAGATGGCTGGGAGTCGGCCTGGCGAGGCTCGGAGCTGCAGAGGTCCTCTGTCGCCCCTCAAAGAGGGTCACGCCGGGTCACAGCCCCTGTCTGCCTCTTGTTAGCGCTCTCAATGGGGACCATGTGTGCCCGGGTCCGGCCCGGTCTGCAGGGACCGTATCCAAGGAGACGGCGGGCTGAGGATCCTCCCGATGGCCCGCAGGGAGCGGGTGGGCCGGGCCGTCCCGAGGCTCCCATCATAGACACCCACAGTCCATAAAACGGGGCTGAAGGGCGAGTCTCCGCCCTAATGGCTCTTTAGTCGGCGGGATAATAGACTGTCTGCTGATCCGAGCTCTGTGTTTCCTGTCACATCACTTCCCTGCTTTGTCTCACACTTCAGAGTCATTACAAAGTGTTGCAGGCTCTGATTTATGAGTCGCAGGGAGACGTGTGAGTTCAGTGTGTGGATGTGTGTTCAGGCGACACGTTTATCTCTTCCTCCGTTTGATATTTATCTGTTCAACTGTTGACGTCACGTCCTGATGATTAATGGGATTTATCTGTTAGTGAGAAGACAAAGAAGACATTTCTTCAGCTTGTTTACACTTTCACTGAGTCTGAGAGATGAGGCGCTGTGTTAGAATTCAAAATGAAAACACGTTTCACTTTTTATAAAGATGAAACTGTGACGTCAACAACAACATTCAGTGTGCGATGTCGGACTGAAACTTTTACTGTACGACAACTAACATAAAGTTAAATACCAGCAGGCACTAACGTAACTGCGCAGGAGCGATGTCAATGATTAATCGATTAATCACCGTTTATTTAACCAGTTAAAAATGTCTTAATAGACGATAACAGATTAAAGATATTTGTTTTTTAAATATAATAAAACTAAATACTGTTGTGAGAAAATGTGTTTAATTAAAATACAAGTAATGTAACATTTTATACAAACTGATATTTTAGTCGTTGTGTCGCTGTGTTTAACACGAGGTCATTATTTGTGTTTTCTGTTTATTATTCGAGTCACTTTGTGTCTTTATATCTGTTCTTGTTGCTCTGAATGTAGCCGACTCTGATTTTAATCTGATTTAACAGTTTTCTAAAGGAAAATGTTCAACATATTTCACCTTATTGATGATTAATCGATAATCGATTGTTAAGAAATGATTTAAATACTTACTTCTATGTACTTTCTCACATTTTCTTTTTGCAGATATTTTTTAAAAATCCCATAAAAGGTGTTTGAGGGTTGGATGGAAACATTCAGGCGCTATTTAAAATAGTTTTGACTCCTTCTATCAGCTTTACTTCACCCACATTACTAAAATAATCTGTTGTCTCTCTTCTCTTTGTCGTATTGAACCGAACAGATGGATTTAGTTTTATTTGTCGAGGTTTTTAGACGTCGACGGCGACACAGCAGAGAAATGACACTAAAGAACAAATAAAATAAATGAAACTTGAAGAAATGATCCACTTTGTCTCGTGTTCCTCTGGATAAACGCTGTCAGCTGGTTTTATTCATCTTACTCCTCACTTGACCAGAACCAGCGGTTGCCATGGTAACAGGATGCTGACTCTCGTCCTGAGAGCGATCGGTACGACAGATCGTTCCTACATGAAGATCTAGTTTAAACTTTATTGAGTGAAAGCTGCTAACACAGTTATTATCGCTAAACCCGCTAAGCTAACGCTTCTGAAGCCTTAAAGCTCCAGATGTACGTCAGTTATCGGCCGTCACTGTTTCCTCAGCATCGTCCTCAGGTGTCTGATGGACCATTTCTGTGCTAGAAGGTCATGACGAACTGGAGCTCCTCCTTCTCTCCTCCTGCAGCTCAGCTTCAGTCTGTCCTGGATGTTTTGTGACGCTGACTCGTGTCCTCTGACTCGTGTCCTCTGACTCGTGTCCTCTGACTCGTGTCTTCTCTGACTCGTGTCCTCTGACTCGTGTCCTCTGACTCGTGTCTTCTCTGACTCGTGTCCTCTGACTCGTGTCCTCTGACTGGTGTCCTCTGACTCGTGTCTCTCTGACTCTCCTGCAGGTTCGCCGGCCGGACCGTCAGCAGCGGCGCCGTGGTCCTGGTGTCTCTGGAGCAGAAGGAGTCCTGCGCCGCCCTGCTCACCATCAACACAGAGAAGAGCGTCATGGCGTCCATGTTGCTCCGAGACCTCAAACAAGCCCTCGCTCAGGCGTAGACTCCCTCCTCCTCCTCCTCCTCCTCCTCCTCCTCCTCCTCCTCCTCCTCCTCCTCCTCCCTTCCTCCCTTCCTCCCTCCCTCCTGTAGTGAAGGTAAAGGGGAACAACACCTGATGAAAGACTTCATGTATTTTATTTCTGTGGTTTTGTTCGACTCAGGCGGTACTTTTAAAAAAACACGAGGCACTTTTATCCAAATCACAGAAACTGAAAACTGGAGCCGAACACATGAAACTGGAACAACACGCAGCTTTGCTTATTTTCTAGAGTCGATCCTGAATCACAGAAATAACTTGATGAAGTCTTGAATTAAGTCGTGATCTCCTTTTTAAAACTCACAGAAGGCAACACTGAAGTGATTATACGTTTGAAAGTGTGTCACTTAAAGGGACAGTCCACCCTGAAATCACAAGGACGTATATGTTCAGTCGCAGATGTTTGGAGATCTCAGCTGCAGAGACGTCTGCGTCCTCTCCAGTATCGTGGAAGTAGAAGACACTGCTAGGCCAAAAAAAATGGATTTGAAACGTCTCTTTGTAGAAAACGTGTCTCGATGACTCCAGATGCTCTGCAGACGTTGTTGTGAGCAGTTTCATGTGGGAACTATTTTCTTTCTGTATCATCACGCTGAAGGAAGTGAGCGTCTACGTTAGCTAACTAAGCTAGCTGACGTAGCAGCTCAGGATACTGCGAATAGACCGGGTTTAAAAAATCCATCTTCATTTGAGTGCCAATAAAATCCAGATTGATCTTTTAGTAAATCTTTTCCCGTCGATGCTTCTGACGGTCGAACGCTCAGCGAGCATCACATGTTGGTATGTTTCCATTTTACATGAAAACGTCTGAAGGCATCACTGATGGATCAATATGTGCCAAAACATTCATGAGATCTGAAGTGTCTGCACACACACACACACACACACTTCTGTCCTCGTAAACTAGAAATCATCACTCAAAGGTCGTTTTAAACACAACGTTTAAATGTTTTCTTATTTTCCTCTGTTGAAATAATCAGTCCGTCTGTCGTTTGATTCTTTTTCTTTCAGTGCTGCATTTTTAATAATGCTCCAAAACCGGTTTTATTCAGTTATGATCATAAACATCAGTGTTTTTAATAATGCATTTCTTTCATATCCATCAAAACTGGTGATTTAACTGAAATATATCAAACTGAATCAAATCAAATCATGAAGTCAGCGGTGATTCTCGGCTCCAGGCGTTAAAGTTTACATCCAGGATGATCTGTCGTCCTGCGCGATGATACAGAAAGAAAATAGTTCCTCCATGAAAACTGCTCACAGCTTCGTCTCCGGATCATCTCGAGGAACCGGGTCAGGATTTCTGCTGCTGAGTGTCGTCTGGTTCTGTTATAACGAGAGAAGACTCAAAACATCCTGCATGGATAAAAAAACACTACAGGTCAGAGGAAAGGTGTGTTTTGGGGTGAACTGTCCCTTTAAATGTGAATCAGCTGGTGTTTGTGCTCAGCGTCGTCACACGGTGGGAGAACGAGTCCATCGAGGCCCAACAGGCCCGTTTCCCTACAGAACCTCTCTGATATTTGACTGTTTGATGACGTTCGTGTCCGAGTCGTCGTCTCGTTCTAAACTCTCCTCTGTGCCTGACGGAGTTTCACATTCCAGCCTCTCCTCCATCATCAAAGTGCCTTCTACCTGAACATAATGTCGTTTAGAGAAACCAAACCGACGAGCTCTTTTTATCTGTGTCGCTTTGCTGAACAATAAAAAGTGAATTTATTAAACCAAACTTTTATTTTATTCTTCTTATTTCTCTGTGCTGCTAATAATAATATCGCTGCTCGGGCTGATTGATGGTCACTCGGCTGAACGTGGCTCAAACACAGAATCGTTAATGATGAGCGCTGCTAATTGGCGTGCGGCGGCGCTCGCCATGTCCTCATGACATCATGATGGTGATGGATCTGTCACTCCACCTGCTCACATATGTTCCTCCTCGTCTCCTCCGCCATCGAACGCCGCGACTCTGCTGTCAGCGAGCGGCGAAGCGTCAAAACTTTTAACATGAATCCCAAAATAAACTCCAGAAAAACCTCCAGTTCACTTAATGAAACAAGCAAACTGTAAATCTGAGTTTAGTTTCTGTCTTCAGCCTGTTTGACACAAAGTCAAAGTCTTTTTTTGGACGATTGAGTTTTAACAGTTCAAGTTAAACAGCA